>JAZGTK010004506.1:0-24380 GCA_036877625.1 Ambastaia sidthimunki | reverse complement strand
AGCCTTTTAGTGCTTCTGTTTGTGCTTTTTAATGACATTTTTGGTCATTTGTAACAATGTTTCTCCTGTAAAAGAATGGCATGGGTGCGAGCTGATCATATTTCTACGTTCAGTAATATGTTTTCTGAAGTTGTTCCATCCTGATCGTTCAGGCTTGTGTTTTTCAGTATTGCAACATATTTCCTTCTGCATCATACTGGAATGTCTGTACATGGCACCTCACCAGATCAGTGTGCAATCTTGCATAACTGCAGATATTCTTAGACAAGGTCAGTTTTGAACCAATGAACTGTTTGACCTGCTTCGATACTTCATGTAATCTGTGATGCAGATGTGCGGTTGAAATTTCAAGTAGTGACAGCGGAACAGTTGTGTAAACTGAAGGAATTAACAGTCTGTGTAGTTCACAGTATTGTTTCATACACTGCCCATTCTGTCATCTCCATAGAAATAAAATGAGTGGCTCATTTCCTTCTCTGCGTGTCCTCCTTACCCCATTAAATGGCTTTAATGAGCGTAGTTTTCTTATCTCTGTTTCCTATTTTAAAGTAGCCAATAAGCATGGTTTACATCACAGCTCTCAACCATGATTGGTTACTTGCTACTACTAGGGTACAGTAGTATTCTAGAGAGCATTTTGTTGGAAAAAATGGTTCATTGTTATTTTTTTATTAACTTTTAATAGTACACTAGTATATAGATGGCCTGAAGGCTACCAGACATGGACTAAATACCACAAGGTTCTGAAACAGGACTGAGGTAAAAAAAATGTATCAAAACCCTAAAATGGTTTAAGAAGAAAAAAAATATTCCAGTTAATTTATTCTCCCTTTTACATTCTTAAAAATGTGACAAGTATATGTCATGCATTAACAAGTATATGTTTAACTACCCTTATGTAGATGATAGAACTGGATTCATGTTGCACATTAGTTCTGAAGGCACAGCCTCTTTATGACACTAGTTGAACATTTCCAACAGCTCCCTGGTTCTTGTATTGACCTGCTCATGAAAGTGTGTTGTGTTGCACAGCTATTGTGCTCATAAAATAGGATTGTGAGTCAACCTGATTCATTTATCTGAAGGCATAAACAGCGCCCGAGGGCTTCACATCATCCCGCCGCACTGCATGCAGGAACACATCCATTCTAATAGCAGGATACTAAGTAAAACGAATGCCAAATAGGCCTATGTGCAGCGTTAATCTTGCTTAGCACTTGCTAAAAAGGTTTGGCTAAGTAAACACGCTCATTGACTCCTATTTAAAGCACCAGCTGATAAAGCTTTGCATTGATGGGTCTCAGGTCCAGTCTGATAGGGTTGCACAGCAGGTAAAATCTATGCTAAATGTAAACAATCAGGGCTGTAGTTATTAGGTGAAAGGTGGGAATGATTCTAGATCCCATTCTATATAATCCTATTCAATATAAATCATTTCCCATCTTCATTTGTATTCATTTTATTTACTTATTTTTGGCATTTTGCAGAAATTTAGCCATTGTGTAGAAGCTTTTATCAAAAAAGAAAATTAAATGATATACAGATATACAGAATTCCCACGACCCTGTAAATAATAAGCTTCAGTAACTATATAATTAGACTGGCCAAATAAATATGTTCACAAAGGAAGGAATTTTCACATAGTGTTCAGCATTCCAAAAAGCTAAACACAGTGAAGTTAAATAAAACAGACTGCAGGGTCTCAAGACACTTAACACAGCATCTTAAAAAATGCAGCAGTTATAACAAGTGATGCATTGGTGCATGTTTAGACCATCCAATAAAAACAATTATTAAAAGTAACAATAAGTAACACTAGAGTGCAGTCTATGTGTCAAAATGGGAAAATCTTCAATATTTGGCCCTGTGTTTGTTCAATATGACCATGTTCTAGGTTTACAGTCTTACAGTATTACTCGTTGCCAGCTTATTGTGTTCCTACTAGCCTTCTTAATTAGTTTAACCAGCAATTATTTCCTTTGTCAAACAGCTTCATCAGGAAGACCATGCTGGTATTAGCTGGCCTTTTCAGCAGGGCTGTCACCTTTCAGTATGTAAATAATTCAGTCTGTGCATATTGTTAGATCTATAGAGTTCATATTTTAGTTCATATTTTAATACATTTTCTATTTGATTTTAATGATGCTTTTGTTTATCTTGAAATTCTGGTACTGTGTTGGGTCACCATGGGATGTTTAGTAGAACACCTGCTTTATGTGCTATTAACTCACCAGGTCAGCAGCTTGATTATTTGGGTCAGTGGAGTTCTTGACATGTTTTGGGAACACCTCCCTGTCCAAGAGATCATATTCATGTTTAACAGCTGCTGCTTGGAGGGAGCTTGCTAAATGAGCCAAAAAAAAGAAAGAATAGAAAAACAATCGCAGTGTTTGAGCATGTATTGTATTTTTAACACCCCATCCCAGGGGTTCTTATAAAACAATGATGAAGTTTCATTTTTCCCCTTTACTGTAAGATTTCACTTAAACTCATTGACAAAAAAGGCAGCTGCATCATTTCTACTAACGGCTAAAAAAACAATTGCGCTTCAAGGCCCATGAGCAAACCTGCATAGCAGCCAGTATAACTGCCAGCTAGGAAACCATGGCTCGTCGCTAAAATAAGCCAGGGCTTGTCGTTTCACTAAAATTGGCACAGAAGAGCTATTTATCAAGAGTTCTGAACCCTTAAACCCTCCAATACTAATAATTACATCTTTTTCTAGCCTAAATCATCTGGAGTAAAAATAACTAGCTCAAACATAGAAACAATTCTTAATTTTGGTAGGAAATCGACAACTCATGTTGTGAGTTTACAATTGTAACATAATAATAGGGATTGGAGATGAATGCTGGGGCAGTGCAAAATAATAATATAAAAATAGTTTTTATATTGTAGTAGTTACATATAACAATAAAATTATGGATAAAATTGGTGTCAGGTGGTGGGAACATCATTCCTGTCAATCTCTTACTAAAAATCTTCTTTCTGAATTTCCTAAAGTGCCTCTTAAAGTGTTTGAAGTTGGAACTTCAGTTTGGAGGATTCTGTGAAGCCTTGGATATGGAGGATATTGCCTCACATCTGAATGACACATAGAAATAGCTTCAAACTGCAACATGCTTGATATCGTTTAGTTTTTTTATAAAAGGAAATATTTTCAGTGAATATTTTTCAGCAACTAATTTTTTAATTATATTACAATTGTATTGTTACTATGCATTTATCCACCTGTTGCGTTTTTAAAGACTAACATTTCAGCCACAAAAAGCTGTCGTATATGTTTACAAGACCTACACTAAAGGCCAAAAGGCCTTTTCTTGTGTGAACGTATAGGATTTTTACTATCAGCCTTCAAAATACACAAGAAACATCCATAAGGCTCAACAAAACAAGTCCATAAGGCTCTTGGCCTGTATTCCAAGCGTTCCCAATGCATGCGATCTTGATATGTATGAAATGTAAGCCTTTATTAACATTCTTTGTTCTTAGTTCTTTGAATAAACACCTGCCAAACCTAACAAAATAGCAGCATTTCCCATGTAGCTATATGTTGTCTTTGAGTGACCAATGATTGCAGTTAAAAGCGAGGATGGGTGTTGGTGTATCAGTAATGACCCCATTGCACACAACAACCTAGGGTCTCTGTGTTCCCTGTTGCTGCTTTACAGAGTCAAAGAACAGTGTGATTTCTTCTAGTTGGCCCCTGGAGATGGTTTGTATGCTTTTCCTCTCCGCTGGCATAATTAAACATCCACATGCCCACGCCACACCCGTCACCCCATAATGAACTTGTTTGCATGGGGGAGTGAATCTGCCTTGTCCCTTCACTCTCTAACTGCTTATAACACCTTCCCTTTTTCTCAACACACTCCAGCATTTCTACCCCTGAATTGTATCACAGTATGTATGGTTTAATTGATCTAGCCCATCTATCAAGGCTGGTTGAGCTGTGCATGTAGATTCACTGTGAGAAGTGGACTTACTTTTTATGTCTTGACATCCAGGTCATCATAATATGACAATGTGCTTGTAATAATTTGTTTTAGCAATGAATCGTGCCATGGATGAAAGAAATATGAGTTGTCGGTTGTTGTTTTAATGACTTCAGCATTTTCCACATTAAGTGATTAAGAATGTCCCAGCAAGTATATTTTAAATAATTTTATAGACATTGCAAACTAGCTAGAAAAATAATCATAAAACCTTGTCCTGGAAATCACAGTTCCTAAACGGTAGGTATATATTTTTAAAATATTTATATTAATAATAGCCATGCTTTTGCATAAATAACTATATTACTAAGAAAACAGATATATAGGCCTGGCCAATTCATCAATATCTGGCCAATAACTGTGCTCAATGAACATTGGGCCTTCTTAACTAAACTCTAAACGTTTAGTAAACAGAATTGTTTGCTAAATCATTATGTAAATTCTTGCACTGATATAACAAATGTATGTGATAGTTTTGCAAGTGAGTAACACAGGACATCGTTATGCTTGTTACATGAATGAGGCCCAGTATACAGATAAATACATATTTCAAAACAATCTCCACTGTAATAATCAAATGCGATTTCAGATCTGATAGAACCGTCATCAGAACAGTCTGAGATTCTTATAGTTTAAGACTTACACACTGGTTTACAAGGCTCGAATCAGCATAACAGCCGTTCAGATTGTTTAAATACCACTTTTTTAATATGCACAGCTAGGACAGTTAAAACGGATGCCGGTGTAAATAAGAGTATTGACATTAAAGTGACCCCTGTGCGCATGTCGCTCTCTCTCTTACCTAACAGTCTAAAGTCTTCATATATTTTATTTATGTTTATTGAGCAGATGGAGACTAATCAGCGGATATGGTGCAACATGGGGAAGTTGTTACTCGTTTTATCCGAGGATAAAGACGGGAATAACCGCACTCGTTCTCCATAAGCGTTTATTTCGTTTTTTAAACCGTTTCGTGCGAATGTGCCCTTTGCCCCTTTATTTATGGACTGTACTGCGCCATTGAAATCCTGAATATTTGCTGTCAGATCGCCGTCGTGTGTCTCCTGCATATACCCGTGGGCAGATATTTAATATAATACAAACACATCTTGCGTTACGGCGTCTCTTCATGTCGCCGTGAGCCGGATACAAAAGTTGCGTTATGATGCACGAAAGTTGCAGCGGTCGCGGAGCTCATGCGACTGCTAACGGGCTTTAGCTACAGAACCAGCCGGTCTCATCCAACTCTGAAGTATAAGCAATCGCTCTACGTCTTTTTCAACGGTGTTTATACGCTATTCTCGTATTGAAATGACATCGAGAGAACTATATTGGCCAGTATAGCAACCGCTTGACCGTTTCTATTCGCCCGCATTGAACTGAAGCAGCGGTATTTATATGCGTGTTGACACTTTTGGCATTTACAGAAGTGTCAGCTGGATTCGGATCGAGTGTGTATATCTATTAGGCTGTATTATGTTTGATAATTCGTACGATTGAAGGGTAAGTTGTAGCGGAGTTTTGTTGAGGGGCGTTTACCGTGTTGAAGCTAGCAGCAGCAGAAGCTCTTTGACTGGCAGATCACTGGCTGTCGGGAGTTTGACAAGCGGCTTATGTAATACTGGCGATTCTCCGCTCAAACGTCAGCAAACCCAAAACGCGAATAACGATTATTCGGCGTAAAGTTGATCGCGCTGCACGTCGACGCTTCGGCGCGTTTATCTTTTGCACGAGTTGTTTTTTTGCGCGGCTCGCTGCTGTGAAACATCGTGTCGGAGCTGCAACGCGTCTTGGCAACATCTTGTAACATTTATTGACCATGCTAGAAGTTAATCGAGCAACGGTCGCGGATACGATCTGATCGCTTAAAATATCTGGACTATAGAAATGCACTTTTCGCCATAAATCTAATAAAGGTAAGTGTGTCTCCTGGACTTGAGGTCGTTTGCGTGTGGTAAACGCAGAGTGCATTTTTGCTATTAAACAGCATAGGCACATAGATTATCTTGTTTTTTCATGTTGGCGAATTTCTATTCTTTAAATTTCAAGTAATAGCCCACCTAGCTTCTCACATTGCTTGGAATTATGTTGTTTTTAAAGCGTCTCTCGCTGACCTAAAATGCTTGCGTCATTTGGATACTTTAGGTCTTTATTTAAGTTCATACCGTATCGTTGGATTTGTTTCTAATTCTCGCAAAGAAACGGAGTATGTGTGGATATTGCTGATTTACGTTTATGTATGTTTATGAAGCTTTAAAAAACATTTAGTTTGTCGTAGACTGAAGTTCATTTTGGATGCAGTAGTCAAGTTCAGCCGACAGGTGGCAGCACTGCGGTGCGTCGGCTAATGCACTTGTAGGATTTTCATGAGTTTTATAATGTCGCGGCGTTCCTCAACCCTTCATTATCTGAACAAACAATCGACCCATCAAGCTCCATTTTGTGGGATGAATTTGAATGTTTTGCTGTAGTTTAATAAATCCCCAAAGAAAAGGTTCTTATAGTACTGTAACGCTGCTTTTACATTTAAAAGACACAGTAAACAGTAACTTGTGTGCAAGGGTCAAAGACAACTTGAAGGTTTTTAGTTTATATAGATTTTTTTATGGATGGATAAACATCTGGCAAAAGAAAATTAAATCTGCAAAACCCATTTATTATGTCACCATGAGAGATTTAAAATTTTGTCCTTGTGTACTAGGATAAAAATGTAGTTTGGTATTGTATTATTTCATTCTGTCAGGAGCTGCAGATTAAGTCCAGACATGCAGCACTGAAAGTCAGAGTATTTCCTGAATAACTCGCCATACTAAGCGAACGTCCTTGAAGCCATATTAAAATATCACATTTTATAATTGAATGTTTCATACTCGCTATTTGCTCACACCTAACTTATTTAAGCAGTATTTCTATGTACAAAAGGGCAAATTAGGTAATTAAACTGAAATGTGTGTTTTATTTTAAATGCTAAATAGTGCGTTTTGTGTTGCCAGTACTAACTTTTCATCTATTTGTCTGTCTGATAGGATCAAGATATGGATCGTGGAGTAAAACGCAGCAATAATGAAGCTGAGAGTTTGACTTTTGGGGATTGCGTCGAGAGAGGCCTCCTGCCTGACATTGGTATTAATGTGAACGCTTCAGGCGATTTCTCAAATGGACTGAATGTCGGGGACGTTCACCGAAATCTGTCTATGGTGGAGCCATCCACAATAGGACATAACATACAGGAACCAGATGTTAAGATATTTAAACCCTTCAGAATGCAGCACCAGCAAAAGGTCAAAGAGCCTCTTGGTCTCAACCTTGGGGAGAATTTTTCTCTTTTGGACGAGAGCATTGCGGACTTAAATCGCAGTTCTGGTATCCAGGCCCTGGACACTTTTACAATGAAAATGGAGGAGTTTTCCCCTGTGGAGAAAGATCGGCAGGAGTTTCCACTCTTTGGCCACCAGGATAAAGATACAGATGTTAATGAAAGACTTATGGGAGACAACACGCTGGATATTCTTAAGGATCTGGACTTACCTGGCTCCCTATCAGACCTGAATGAGTTCTATGTTGCCGATGAGACTGCCTTTCTCTCCTCCTTGGCAGTGGACGATGCCCTGCTGGGAGAGAGCAACTTGCTGAAGGATACCAGCCCTGTTGTCAGTGGCAACTGTGCAACCTGTACAAATGTGAACGGCACAGGGAAACGGCAGCAGATGGTGGAAACCAGTGTCAACATGCCGGTCATAAAGACAGAGAAAGAGACAGATTTTATTCAGCTGTGTACACCGGGTGTCATCAAACAGGAGAATGAGAGGCGGAGCTACTGTCAGATGTCAGGATTGGGTGGGCCTCACAGTGGGCCCGCCACGGTGGGAAATATGGGTGGTCAGGGATTCCACTATGGAACCAGCACTGCTGTGAGTTTACCAGACCAGAAACCCGTGTTTGGCCTGTTTCCTCCCGTGCATACCTTAAACGATGGCTGGGTTCGAGGAAATGGATATGGAGACGGGATGCAGAGAGTTAATGAGACCGCACTTCCGTCCACCTACCCCTATGGCAGGTAGGAGTGTTAAAAGCTGAAGAATGAGTAGCGTTATGATTATGATGATTATAATGATTATGAACAATTATCTTAGTCAATTATGAATAATTAGCTTCAAAATATCAAAAAAAATCAGCAGGCTGAAGTATTGCAAATGGTTTTTCAGGGTTCCCACAGTCTTTAAAAACTGCAAGTATCAGGGAATTGTGATTTCTGGAAGAGGAAAAGTGATCTACTAATTTTATTAATAATATCCTAAAAATTCTTGCAAATTACATTTTTTACATTTACATTTTTTAGTAATTCTTAATTCGGAAATATTGAAAATTTAATTTTTATTTTTTTCCCACCAATCACAAAATGACTAGTAAAGTCATAGAAACTCTTAAGTATAAAGGTATGGGAACTCTGCTGTGTTGATCAGATTGTGGACCAGACCTGTCTACCATGTAGTATTTTTATAACCTCGAGTCTCATATGGCCATTGTTTGATTAAGCTGTTGATTTCAGCTGTAATTAGCTTGAATTGAGTGTGTGCTGAGCAGCTCTGGGTCCCTTGAGCCCATGTGTGCTGATCTGTATGGGTGCCGTGCCTGCCCAACACAAACACATGGGCCTCATGGAGCTCCCCTCGGCCCAGAACAGCACACATGCTCTCTCCTCTCTAATCCTGCTTCCAGGAGCCTCCAAGCACCAATAACATGGATGAAATAGAGCATTGGGCTGATATATCATCATAGCTTGGACTTTGGTGTATTGCTTTTTGGTGGGTGTTAAGTGAAATGGAAGCAATGAGTGAATATGGCTGAAAATTCCCTGTGTTTTGCAAACAATTAACAAGCACATATTTGGTCTTTCACCATATTTCTTTATTTGGGGTCAGGCTTTCTATTAAAGTAAATCAGTGGTTCACTATGAGGTTGTACTGAGAAGTTAATGGTTTCCTTTGGTTGATAGGTGAATTTATACGCTATGGGAGATTTTAAAAGATGTGAGCTTATTGTGTATTTCATGACATCATCCTTATGGTTTTAGTTGGTGCATGTTTCAAATTTGTATGTTTAGTACGGATCTGTTTATTGATCTACCATGGTGAAGCATGAAATAATGACTCACTTGTTATTTGATAATGCTGTGTTATTGTTTTCCTCACAAACCCGAGGCAAGAAATAGTGCATTTGTGCAAGAAAACCTTTAAACTTTTTCCCAACGAAGGTCTTGAATGGTAATGTAGCAGTCTAGTTAGAAAGCCAGAAAGTAAGTTTTGTTGATCAGCATGTTTCTCCCGTTAAATCAAATTAGCCAGATTTGTGGTTTGTTTATTGCAGTTATGTGAGACATATCGATGTTAGTCGTTTAGTGTTTCCTCCGAGTCAGTTTATACGGACACATACTGTATTAGTTTATTAAATAACATTGCAGCAACTCTCAAATAACATTGAAAGGAGTCTTTGCGTATGAATTTTATAATTTAGTGAGACGAAACCACTCTTATAAGCTTATAAGCACTGTTACTTCCTGTTATAAAACTGTTGTTTTAATTTGCTTAGACATACACATAAATAGTAAATTCATGCACCATACTTAAATTAAAGGGTAATTGCAGGTAATTTAGATTAGGCAAATTTAGGCAGCACTAAATAAATGTTTTTAATCATCCCAGTTAAGATTTTTCTGAACTATGTCCAATTATTTCATTTCTGGTGTTAATCCTGATCTTCTTAACACATCAACTCTAATTTTGTTGCACAGAGTGTGCTGTCCATTTTTGTTTTTGGATTTAATTTGAATAAATTCAAGAATGACATTTTCCTAACTTGATTTGTTAGAATGTTTCACCTTGTGAAATCATACCATCAGCGATAACATTGTTTATTGTAACATTGATTGTTACATGCCGAGTTGCAATTGGCTTTTTTCTCTTGCTGTTATCATACTGAATTGTGATTGGTCTTCCTTGCCTTCCTATATATAAATATAACCATTTAGAGCTGTCTTCACACTGCACAGCATCTATCTGTTGATCCTTGTTTGCAGCCTGCTGGAAACAGGACGCGTTCTGAGTGCTGTGATGTTGGCTAGAGGCTGTGAGGCAGGTTTACACAGATCCAAAGCCTAAAACCTAAGCTTAATTCAAGCTTTTAATTATTTTGTGGACTCAGAAACACCGTTATTTCTTAAGAAAAGGCAAATTGTTGTGCTGTTTCAGGTTAGTCATTTATGCATATAACTACTAGAAAAAGAAAACAAGTTCTGTACAGTTTGAGCTTTTACTTTGTAGACCTGTAGTACATTGGACATATTCGATATCTTTTAGAGATGCTTGCTGAGGATTTATGGTGATGTGGGACGTTTGTTCTGGGGGTTGGAAATGTGACCTGCCACAGAACAGTGAGGATAAATCTAACATTCCATAAATTTTCATTAACATTTAGCAGGTGTGAACCAGGAAGGAGGCGAGTCGGTACTGATTCATGGTAATGCTTAAAAATAGGCCGTCACAAAATGGACTGGTGCTTGTAATACCAAAATACTGTTGGTGTATTTATTAAAATGTAAGATTTAAAAACAGATAATCATGATAATAGTACAATTTTAATTGAATAATTTAGGACGTCTCTGCATTAACAGGCAGTGCAGAAGCCCTGTCGTGTATATGCAATGCAGTCTTCCTACTGTGGAAACACTGGCCTACTTTTTGAGAAGAACTTTTCCCCTTTAAACAATGTAGCTATGTGTCATGTAACCTCAGGATCTCATCAATAACCCTTTGAATTCGTTTTTATCCAAAGCTGCTTCAAGTTCTCACCCATTGGCATGATCTTAGCTGTTGCTTATATTAAACTTTTGACCAGGGTTGTTGATAGGATCAATATTACATGGCTCACAAAGGTCTGCTATGGTACAGTATAGCCTGCCTGTTGGGCACCAGCAACTCCCATCACTATTTTTCGGGCCCCGTGAATTTAAGCAATGGCCATGTGTCATCATGTTCCTTTGGATTGTTTCGACTTGTTTTTGGATCTGAGAATCAAGCTGATGGAATTTCCAGCAACAGGCTTGAATATCAGAAGCTTTCTTTGCAGTGAAGAGAAATTTCTTGCTCATGCCGGTTCTGCTCTCTTTCCTGTGGGCAACATTCCAAAATGTTTCTTTGCTTCACATCGATATCAGCTGAGGCTAAAACACAGCAGCCTCCAACTGCTTATAATTTGGATCTTAATTTGCTTACAAAGGGGAAGAGTGTCTGGAAAGATTGAAGACAAGTTGAGTCATTTGCAAGAGGTTCAAAAAGTAATTGATGACTGTTGAAATTTGAATCAATAAAAACTTAGTGACAGAGCCACGACATCTAAAGTATATTTCTTCATTTGCTAATTAATATTGGTCAAGGACAGACACGCCGTACAGTGTGTATTTATAGAGGTTATAGAGGTATATACTTGCACACATGCTTTGTCAATCAAGTTATAGTTTTACAAGGACAGGTTATAGTTATAGTTTTACAAGGGCAGGTTATAGTTATAGTTTTACAAGGGCAGGGCTTGTGTCTTGCTGTATTCATGGCTTGAATCTGCAGAATGTCGCTAGTTGAGTCTTCTCATGTGTGAGCATTCCACGCAATTATACTAAGCAAATATTTTTATTGTTTTCCATCCTCTGTTTCATGATTTGCCAATGCTCTGGGGATTATAGCGGTATAATCTACTTTAAATCCAGCGCATGTCGTAGAATGACATAAGAGGTTTTGCTGGTGTTTTGAGGCGAGCAGATGCCTGGACAAATTGAAGAATATTTCTCCACCAAAATGAAACTCATTCCACTGGATAGTGCTCAAATTCAGACCGTGTGTGTCAGCCAAACAGTTGCATAAACCAGAATAATTGGGTGACTCGTCTAAAGTTGCAATCTTGCACCTTCCTGCAGGAGACTTTTACATTTCTCGCAGTAGAACCAATGATTAGATAAACAATATTTTGCATTGCAAGTGAAATTACGTAACAGATTTCCTGTTTGGCTTTCCTTGATGATCTCAGTCAACAGCAGTGCTGTTATATTCTTTTCAGATTTTTATTTTATAGGTTTATTTCATTGTGTTTATGGATGGAAGCATTGTGGAAAAACAGCTGGAAATGATGGGGAGCCATATTTGGAAATCAACCCAGATTTGAACTTATGTCGTTGTGTGAGCTTCACAGCTTGACGTGTGAGTCTGTGTACTGCTAAGCCACAGCTCTCTCAGTATAAAGTTGAAGTCAGAGTTGTACACCTAGAATCTATGATGACCTTTGCTTTCAGATATTTCATTTGTTATACAGTGCATGCTCATTAATTACCCATAGTGCATTGTGTGCTGCATGTTACAGCCTGACAGTGATCACACAGTTTAAAATAAATTCTGGGTCTTTTTAAATGTTCAATGTTGCACTATTTCGATTTTCTTATATTTGCACCAGTGTCATAGCTCATGGCTACTCATTTGCAAGAATATAATTGTAGATATTTTCATACATAAAATACAGTATATTTCAGTTTAAAAGGTATGTTGTTGAACTCAGTTAAAAGTCAATGGCTCGACATTATTTTTAAATACAGTTGTGTGGGCCTGATTTCTGTTTGCTCGGTTTAATGTGCTACTGGCTGCTGGCCCTGATCATTTGTAATCTGGCGTAGGTTCTAAGCGTTGGGTGAACACCGTCCATCTGGTTAGAGTAAAATMATTTTTTCTGGTGTTCTCCTTTTAAAGATCACAGGAAAGAAACCTAAGCTTCGCTGCGCATTTTTTCTGCGGCGATGCATGTCCTGCGCGAAGCTGAACATTGCTGCAGAAATTGGACATGGCCCTGTGTAATAGAGGTTAAGATGCAACAGATGGGCTCTCTATGTGTCCTTTACTTGCAGGCCTTTTCTGGTTCGTAATCCTCCAGACTGTCTTTGGAGACAACACTAATGAAAAAAGAGCAGCTAGCTATATACTTGTGCATAGTGAGGGTAGTAAAATAAACAGGCTTTTCAACTTTTCAAAGGTAGGAAGAAACATTCCCCATATTTTTTGTTGTTAAAATCAAAAGCTGTGCGACCAGTCACAATCTACTGTGAATTTGTATTTCGCTGCAAAGTCAGACAAATTTTTGCACGCGGAGGCCAGCACGGACATGTTAACATGCCCACATCCTTAAAAACTATAAAAAAAACTACATAATAAAAAAATGACCCAGACAACATTAAACACAAGTTCACTGAATATTTGACTGCAGATGGCATGAAACTTTTTAAATTGAAGCAAATTCAAGATATCTCTATTTGGCCTGTCATGTTTATATTACTGTATATTGTTGGGTCTGCGCAGGTAATACTAATAAATTCCAGAAGTAATTTTAGGCTCATTTTTGTTATTTGTTGTAGGATAAACAGCTTTGTTGAGTCAACAGTTGATGTGTAACGTAAGTTGTGAGTCCTGAGGCAGAACAAGCTGAGAACCTCTGAACTTCATTATATAAACTGTCCACTGCTATCCAAACAGCTCAGTTACTTTTTTAACATGAAAATGTGGAGGAGAATGGAATGTTTAACCCTCCTATTCTTTCTCGTAAGCTTTTTTGTACCCCACAAAAGGTTTCCTCCCCGCACTGCTTTAAGACACGTCAGCTTTTCTGTGGTGCGTGTTTCTTGGAAAAGATTGATTGATGTGTACTGTAGCACTCCGCTCTGTACAGTAGAAAACTGTACAGGAAATGCTACAGTGTTCAGAGCAGGAGAATGTGGGTCACATCGATGCCAACGTCAAACCTGCATCCGTTTTTGCGTCTGTTTTTTGCTCTGCCTTATGCAATGCAGTGCTTGTTTAGCAAGAATCAGCATTGTCATGCATAGACGTGAGCCTCCACCAATGCAGTGTGGTCTGTTGGACCTTAAACAAAGGCCTTATAAAAACGGAAAAAAAAAATTATCAAATGAAAACTGTCGCCCACAAATTGGTTCAAGTCAAACCGTCAAACAGTATCACTTGCTGTCACATTTTGAAAGACGTGTGTAAGGAACAGACTTAGTTTTAAGTAATTACTTACTGAAAATACTCTTTACTGTTTACTGTTGCTCTCAAATCAAATGGTGGTAGAAACGTTAGTGGTGTTTGATTACAGGGCACCTGGGAAACTCTGGTATTTGGTGTCATTGTGCCATTTCTGTAGTCTATACTCCATTTTTGTAGTCCATTTCAGAGCTTCGGCCAAGCAGTTGTATGGTTTTAAAAGACATAATTTAAACATATTGTACAGTCCAGTGGATTGCAGCTTTTGGACTTCAAAACCCCCCAATTGTCCACAACAATATTTAAAGGCCTCCCACTCACAATTTCTATTTAATAAAATATTCTGAAGTTTGGCATAACTCGAAAGATTTATATTTGTTATAACAATAACTAAAGAGTAAGAAATATAGATTTTTTCTTAAGTTATCTTGAGGCCTCCTTGGAAGTTTGTTCAAGCTCCCTAGTGGGCCTTGGTCCCCTGGTTAAGAAACACTGGTATAGATACTTTTATGATGCTTTTTTGTTATTTTGAGTTTGACACACTGTCGCCATTACTTTTCCTTACATGGAAAAGAGCAGCCAAAATGTTCTTATAAAATTCACATTATGTGTTACACCCTAGAGAGGAAGTCATATGGGTTTGGAACAACAATGGATGTAAATAATGTTGTTATTATTTTTGGGTGAACTATTTCTTTAAATTCTCACTTTACTCTTCAAGTGGGAGCACTTGGCCTGATTTCTTGGCTCCAGCAAAAGCGTCTACCCTCCCATGACTGTCATCGGAGGCGGGGCCGAGCTGTACTGTAAGTAGGCCTGAAGCCAGCTGGACCAAAGTTGCAACTTCGCCCTCGAGCTTGGTGAATTCTGTACTGTTTATTTAGATTTTTCGAGGAGCTTTGGTTGGATTTGCTCTCGGTGCTGTGTTATTACAGTCTGCGGAATGCAGTACCTGAATCCTGTCGAAATCTCTTAGCACTTCAGAGCTTTTCACCGCAAACCCATTATGTGTTTTTTCAGCTGTTCACACATTGAATTGTGGGTGTATTTGATATACACACAAGCTGTGCTTTTTTCCAGACTTAAAGGCCAATTTGAAGATTAGTGCTTAGACAGATGTCCACTGCTCTTTGAAAGTAAATGTGCAAATGTCCATCTCCTTAGACCAGATAACAAAGATCAAACCTATACGAACTTAATTTTACTGGACTGTTCTAAATCATTCATCAGTCTGTGAAGTCAAACCTTTTCAAAATCAACACAAGTATAGTGTATACGTGTATACACTATATAAGTACTTTTGATATAAATTATATAAATGTCGATTCGATATCTCTCTGTGTGTTTGCAAGCGGCAGAACAAGTACTAAAAGGAAAGCATGAGACAGCAACCGTAACTAAGACTGGTGGGTGGGGCTTAGTGGTGAAGGACACGTCTTTCTTTCTTACAAGCTAAAGATGTAGATAATTCCTCATTCTGTGTGGCAAAATAGTCAGTTCTTTAAGCACATGCTCTGATGCAGGCTGTGATGTCGCATTATATATTGCAACTATTCAACAGAAGCTGATGTTTCTTAGGCTGGAGATCTGATGTATTTTGGCTAATATAGCCTCCATTCAGACTCACTCATGTCTTCAAGCAGCGCACTCAAAATCACTTAGTTGGCAATTAACAGATGCTTTTAAACCTAACTAAATCTCTCTCACACACTTGCATGAGGTGAGCAAGTTATATAGT
The DNA here is from genome assembly GCA_036877625.1 of Ambastaia sidthimunki. Classification (NCBI taxonomy): domain Eukaryota; kingdom Metazoa; phylum Chordata; class Actinopteri; order Cypriniformes; family Botiidae; genus Ambastaia; species Ambastaia sidthimunki. Next base: position 8,577 of record JAZGTK010004506.1, on the reverse strand, counting down.
CTTTCTTTTATTTTATCTCCTTTGCTGTGCGTCTCTTTGTCCTATGATATTTTTGCGTTCTTGTTTCTACGTTATGCGTTTTGCAGGTGCTTTTATCTAAAGTGATTTACAGTGATTTACGTTTACATTTTTATCTGCGTGTGTTACCTGAGGATCAAATCCAGAATTTCTGTCGCATGTAATTATCATACGGTTTGTCTCCTGTTCTACAAATTCATTGTGGAATCATTGGAATTTCACACTGCTTTTGCGTTTTCTGCCCATCTCTGCGGTGTGCTTGACCTCTGACGGAAGATCACCATTTTTGCCCTCAATTACACTCCACTCAGCTTTGTTTTTCACAGCACCAAATGAGAGATGTTTTTCTCCACAAAATTAGTTCTCCACTATTTTCAGCAAAAGTAGAGACTAAATTACCTGCCGCACTGAAAGGCACATCTTTAAATGAAAAGGAAGAGAAAGGTCAAATGGAAATGTAAAAAAAATCTAAAGGAACGGATTTGGATCTCAGTACACTGGGCACAAAAACAACCTAAACCAGGCTAAGATTTATTTAGTTAGTTTGCTGGTCTTATGTGGCTCCAAAGCTTGTCCCCCATGTGAGACTTGTCTGGATTGATGGTTTTAGGTTTTGGGCACTTGATCTTGTTCATCTAAACGGCAGATCGGCAAAGTTGGTAGACCAGATAAACCAGCAATGAAACATTGGTTAAATTTAGCTCTTGTCACGTAATGTAGAATGAAAGACTTGGTTACGGTTCAACAGCTGAAGCCTGGTACACGTTTAGCTGCAGAACTGTACGTGTAAAAGCACTGCTTATTGATTTTAATGCAGGTCTCCACTGATGCATCAGTTGCTATGGTGAGGATCTCAGGGTCTTGTGAACACTCATGTTTACCTTTGATGACTTCCTGTCTGCTCTCAGCTTTCATGCGGTCATCACTATAGCTGGTGTGAAACTCCCACGAATGCCGGGCCACCACCTTCATCTGTATCACACCACAGTAAGCATCGTCTAAATATGCTGGACTATGTTATGTTCTTTGATTCCGGTGCAATTACATTTTTTGTGTCTTGTTTTTTTTAAGGCTGAATTGAGTTGTTTCCACAATTATCACAAGCAGATTTTCAGCAAAGACGCACAGGCAAACTGCATTCAAATGTGTAAAATCAGAGTCCGTTAAATTCTCATTCGTTTATCTGCCTACTTGATATTTCAAATCCTTGAATTTCTTTGGATCGAATGTCTTGTACCAAAATTTGTTTATTTTGTTTGTTTGCTCATTTAGGTAGACAAATAAAATATCTTAACAAGATTGATAAGTTATCAGGGGAATTGGTGGTGCAGTCTAGTGGTTAACTTTTTAGTGTGGTAAGGTTGTAAGTTCAGACTTTTGTCTGTGAAGACAAACAAACAAAGTATAACAAAGCATCAGTAATCATTGTTGTTAATGTCACGGTTGTTATCCATATGGTATATTGCAACAACCCTAGTAAGAACTTAAACTAAAATATGAAAAAGTAAATGTTGAAGTAGTGTTTTGTAGGCTATACATGAATAAATAAAGTGATTAATCAACAAATAAAAGAGTCCTTCCCAAATTTCAGCCATTTGTCTGCAAGAGTCACCACAGTCTCGGGATCTGCTCTGAGTTTAGATTTCTAGATATAATATCTGCACTCTGCTGTCTTTTCACTGCACATTTTTCCATCTTGTTCTTCTTCAATAGAGGCCTCAGTGGAAAATGTTTATTTGCACTTGAACATTTTGGTAACCTTTTATCGAAGGCTTCAATAACCTTTTATCAAAGGCCCTCTTTACTTGTTCTAGTAAGATCATTTGAGTTTCTTCAAGCGAGTCGCTCAGCCTGGCAGCCTGTAAAACTCAGTCACCCCACATATCAAAAATCATCCAGAGGCAAAAACACGGTTGTTATGAGCGTACCATGCAAAAGTATAACATGTTTTTACTGTATCTCAATTGGTAGAGCATGGTGCTTGCAACCTTAAGGTCATGGGTTTGAGTCCCAGGTAACTCATATACTCAAAAAATCTATAGCTTGTTTAGACTAAGTCTAAGCACATCTTGTACAAACATGCAAATTTACATCTCTGTTGTTTAGGATTTATCAGATGGGGAATTTCTGTTTCGTTTCTGTTGCACAAAGCTGTTTGAAGTGCTGTCTCATGACACCTTGCGCACTAATTTTCATCTTTAATATATGCTGAATTTGGCAACTGCTGAGAGCTTAAAATAAAAATATATTCAAATATATCTAAATATTTTCAAATATGTTTTGTTCAAACATTTTTATGTTTTTATGTTATCTTACTGTAAGTCTGAAACTAAGTCTGACTACTGTATGTTAAAGTTGAAAATGTATCCTTCATTTCTTCACCCTCATGTCATTTTAAATCTGTATGACCTATTCTTTTATACAATTCAAGTTAATTGGTGCCATTGCTTTCTGGTTGCTATCCTCCAAAATATCTTCTTTTGTGTTCCTTAGAAGCAAAAAAGTCATACAAGTTAAATCATGGAAGAATTTTCATTTTTGGGTGAACTGTCCCTTTAAGTCAGATGTGATGCAATGAGAAGAAACATTACATCATATAATCTGAAAACCTACACGTGTTACATGGTGTTGATGTGTTGCATGTTGGAGGGTATTTCCTGTACCTTCCTTTTCCTGTTGAGGTTTCGTGCAGCTGCAATAAAAGAGGCTGACAAAATATTCAAATACTTGCAACTAAAACGGTGGTTTGAAGGTGTAAGAAAACACAATTTTTTCACTTGCAGTGTATTAGTGGAGTGCATTACAGTGGTAAATAATGTTTTATGCATTTATGTTTATGGTATGCGCAATATAAAAGAACACAATACAAAAACATAAACATAACTTGGTAAAGTTGCAGTGTGTTAGGCTTAAACTGACAAATAACTGTCACCAAAATCGTGACGGCCCTATTTCAGGCAAACATCTTGACTTTAATATGCAGAAATGAGAATGTTGCTTATTTTTCATGTTCCCTAGGGGGGTGGTATGAAAACTAACATACAGCCTGGGACTGTAACATGACTCTACACATGGCTGTGGTCTGTGGATTCCCTTCATAAACAACAGCTGTGGGATGCTCCAGCGAAATGTGACTAAAAAAATATCATTAAACCCACGTTTTCCTCCAAGTTGGGTTGAATAATTTACAGAATTACCGACAAACTGCAGTAATATCCTATACCAGATTTAAATCCTGTACTTTAGACTGTGACAGTGCACATGTACAGTAACTGCTTTTGTACAGTAACTGCTTTTGTACAGTAGGTGTGTTTAAATGGAGGCTTTGCTGTTAGTATGCGTTTTCCTTGCTTTCGGTTTTCCTGAGCGTCGCCACGCTTTCGAGCGTAGATCTCCACGGATAGAGGCACACACATGGAGTGACGCAGCTTACCGTCTTCCATAGAACTGACCTCTTTTCCATTTTCTTTCGCTCTGACCCATCACTTCCAAAAAATCCTTTTTATGATTGTTGGAAGCGGAATGCCGCAATTGTTCATTTATAGTATTTGGAGCTCTAATGGTCTGTTGTCTGCACAAACACGTGTTGATTACAGGTGTGTAAATGCTTCCAGCCTATTTGAGGGCAGATGAGAACACAAACTTCCTGAATTTTACTGCAATTCCTGAGGGCATGCCAGGTGGGCCGCTTGGCACCCCTAGTGCTCCTCACATGTTTACAGCAGGCAAAAGCAACAAAATCAATGTGAAAATTCCACTGAAAGATACAAACAACCCCATATGTTAGCTTAACTAAATCTTTTGCCTTTCATTATAAACAGTTACTTGTTCAGTTCTAGTATGCGAGATAAACTTTTCAGGGTTACTATATATAACCTATTATTTAGTTTTACTTTCTGTTTTCATTTCATATCGCATTCAGTTTTTTAAATAAAGTTTTAGTGTCCATCCCTTATAACATGCCACAACTAGTTTCTTCATTGGTGAAGTTCACAACACAGCACAATGCAGTTCAACTGTTGTAATGAAATGTGCTATAAATGTGCCATCTCTGCTACATTTAGCGAATCTTTTAGCGAATTGCAAGTGTTTTGGGCATTTGTGGTTCAGCAACTTTGACTAGATCCACTTAAGTCTAGTGTCAGCCACAGACGGCTGCAACGGAATACAGTGAGCACCGATTTGCCAAAATTTGCATGATGGCATTAGATCTTTAAAATATATTCAAAAGTTTTGTTTGAGGACATTTGTATATACTAAATGAGATTCTAATTTATTCATTGTTGTTTCACTGAGACTGCTGCCTCATTATTTGATTACGTTTTCACGCACTTAGCTGCAAGCTGCTTTATTATTGTGCCATTATAGATAAGTGGGCTTCTAAACAAGACGGAAAGTGAACTGTGATTGGATGTTTTACATCTATGATACACCCCCTTTTTGTCTTAATTGTTTACTGTATTTTTGTTTAATGTTGTAGTGCAATTTTATAAGGTATTTATTTGGGATAGTTCACCCAAATAAATAAACATTTTGCATCATTTACTCACCCTCATGTCATTCCAAATCTGTATGACTTTTTATTCACACAAAAGAAGATATTTTGAGAAATGTCTCGGTAGTTTTATGTCAATACAATGGAAGTCAATGGGTGCCACTGTTGTTTGTTTACCAACGTACTTCAAAATATCTTCTTTTGTGTTCCTCAGAGCAAAAGTCATACAGGTTTGGAATGACATGAGGGTGAGTAAATAAAGGAAGAGTTTAAGGGTAGTTGGCAGATTGTTACTGGGGTATATATAACTCATTTTTTAGTTTGTTTTTGCATTTTTTATATTTGCATGAAGTATTTGTACTTAATTTCTTTACAGTCTCCTAATTAATATGCATAACAATATTAAACACACAACAATTATATGAGCATTTAATTTCAAACACATTTTCTGTACACAGAATATCACAGTTACAGTTCACAATATCACCTCACAGTTCTGAAAAGTTCCCCTTCACATTGTGTCAGTGTTTGCTGCCGTGTTTTCAAGTGTTTTTGGAATCACAAACACCGTGCAGTTGCCGGATCATGCAAACTCGGCGTAAGTTTTGTCTGTAAGATGCCGCTCCTCTTTGGGTGCACTGCATTTAACCGTGGCAGGTGTCCAAGAATTTATAAATTGCAGACTCTTCCGCTCAAGCGTGTAATTGTTGCTGGAGTTTATGCTCTTCCTGATTTTCTTGGTAACGGCAGTTGAAATACTTTACAATATAAGAATTTAACTTTCAAGTTTAAGCACTATTAGAGCACATAATCAAAACATCGGCAATTAAAACGGTAAAATACAAGTTTTGTTGACCATTCTGTGCAAAAACTATGCGGTAATGGTTATGTTGATAAATTCTAAAACAACAAAGTAAATTATTTTTTAATCTCATTTGATCATGTTTAATTATTTTAACAACAAAAAATCACTTTAAAATGTATAATACTGTATCAATACTGAATAGTTCAAACTCTAAATTCTGATTGGATGAGCCACACTGAAAGCCACTGACCCATGACCACACATTGGTTGAATTCTGTATTTATGTAGCTCTTTGTAAACCATAAGGAACTAAACTCCACTTTGTTTTCTGCCTAACAAACACTCCTTAATAACACATTTGGGACACATCCTGCTGTGTATTTCTTAATGTTCTCATGTATAAATAACATCATGCAGCCCAGCCCTCTAATAGACAGTTAAGTGCATCTGACGCAGTATTAACAGTGTAGCAAAATCTCAATTTTACACTTTTCTGCTCACTTGATACATACTGTCCAGTCTTGCTGCATTTTTTTAGAACATTGTTTTTGTCTTGTGTGCTTTTTTTCTCGATTTAAATGCAATTTGCTTTATAATTTGCCATCCGAAAACAGGTTTCCTTTTTGCATGTATTGTTTACTTAATCTGTGTTGTTCTGCAATGTTTCTCCTCTTACTTTTCATCTTTGTTTACCAATCCAGATTGAAATCTTTGAACATAGATTTGTTCTTTAGCAAGGATCTGAAGATCACCACAGCTCATTTGCCTTCTTTATTTTCAGAGCCAGAAAACAACGGCTACAAGAGAAAAACGAAAAAAAAAATATCTGTCAACTGTGTACAAATAATGTGTTACCATCAGCTTTGCTGCAGTTTAACGTGCTGAATGAAGGCTAATCGCATATAATGCGGAAAGAAATGGCACCATCCATCGACTCCCTAACCATCCGTCTGCTTTAAGAGTGAGAAGGTGTCAGGCGCTAATCAGATTGGCTTCTTTGTACCCGATCTGTGAATTCTTTTATTGCTGCCCTGTGGTATTGAAAAGCAGTTTCGCTTGAACGTCTCTCTGTGTCGACCTGCTTTTACTGGAAGCTGGAACGACACACGAGTCACCGCAGCCCACAGAAACAACCTTGAAAATGTCAAAGCTTGAATTTTTATGGGGAATGTGAGGAAACAGCTCATCTGCCACACTCATCCTCACTGCTTTGTCAGATTTAACCCACGTATGCGGCCTTCAGCTTCCAGAAAAGTGTTTTGGAGGTACGGGGACCCCGACACCTCCGCAGCTCAGTCCCTGGCAAGCCTCGTGCCGGTCTGGAGATAGTCGTCCCTGTGTCAGGACTCTAAAATGGAAGCTGAAGCCATTATGCAGCCTCTGCTGTCTCTGGCTCCTGCTTTAAATTTATGGTGCACGTTCAGTCTGTGGTTCAGACATGCTTTAAGATTGATTGTCAGACTGAACAGTGGACTTTCTTTAGTGATAGCAGGGCAGTATAGGGTGTACAGTGACATAAGCTACGTGTCGCTTTGCATATTGACTTTCTGCAGGAACATTCAGCACGTTGCCAGGAAATCTTTTGCTTTTTTATTAAGGCCTTGTTTTGTAAAGCTTAATTTAGTAATGAAGTGCTAATTGCACAATTAGCTGAATTCAAAATAAAACATTTAAAATGTATTTAAAGCTCTAAAAAAAGATGTGAGATGTAAAAACCATAGAATTGTTTTTTAAAATCTTTTAATTTTATACCAATATGAATGCATGTATTCGAAAAGTCTTTTATATCAACATTTTAGTGGCCTTTTTTTTGGTGTTTTTCTTTTAACAGCTCGGTTACAATTGGACACAAAAGACTGTTTACAATGGGAATATTTGCAGAAAATACCACCACACATTTTTTTTTTAAACGCTTTTCTTGTCTATTTGTATGCTTGTGATTTTTAAAACAAGTTTTGCAGATAGAAAAAGTTGCAAAGTATAAAAGTAATTATTTTGCAATTGCCTATGGTTTTAAATAGGTTATCTTTACTAAGAAGTTAGCAACATAATATATCACCTTGTGGTTTGTGGTAAACACAGGGGATGTACAGTACAGTACACGTGTGATGAGAGCAAGACTTATTGTCCACCTCATCCCGTCCAGAGATCTTTCACCTAGCATTATATATGTGAAGGACACCCTGCCAGTGAATGCCATCTCTTCAAATGATTCAGACATCCAGAGAGTTTGGTCCCAAAATAGTTTAGTAAGAGCAGGGTCAGATGCTTGTCACCGACAAGTCCAAATGATATTCTAAGGCTGTGAAGGAAACAGAGAGCTCATTCTTCTGTGTTCCAAACACAGATTGGCCACACAGAAGGGACACTGTGGAACCATTGCCATGCTTTCCTTAGACTCCAGGCCTACAAATGCTGATCTCCCTGCTTTAAAAGCTTCAATGTTACAGAGATTTACAAGACGCATATTTATTAACTTATAGAATGGATGATTCATTGGTTAAGGTAATGCACAATGGCTTTTAGGACACTGTGTGCCCTTAAAGAAATGGTAATGAATGACAAATGGTGTCATATTTAGCCACGAGAGAAGCCATTCTTTCTGCAGCATGAAGGCCCGGTGTTCTGTTGGCAGCCTCAGTGGAAATTAGAGGTAATGAGAAACGTGGTAAGTTTGGCTAATCACCCTTTATTGGTCAACAAGAATAAACATAAAACGTGCAAATGTCGACACGAGAGGAAGCCGAAGTTCTTTTCTCCTCAGAGTCTCTAGAGACTGTACGAGCTGCATTGCTAATATGAATTTGTTTAGCTAGCCGTCGACCTTGGTCGCCAGATGGCACGTTTAATTTTACGTGAATGAAACGAGGCTTTGAGGGATGGAGGTACAGTCTGTTTAATAGGTTGAACTGTTGTGTACCCTGTTATGTATCGTTCAGCCAACAAAACAAATTTCCAATAGACAGACTTTGCATCTGCGCCCAACAACCTCGTTTTAGCAGAAAATTAAATTAGCTGTAAAATGGGCCAAGCAAGGTTTTTAGTTGTAGTGGAAGAAATCGGATCATTTCAGACCAAAATATACAGAAAACTGGTCAGTGTAACAGGGTAACAATTTATATTCTTCTGAAACTGCAAGAGGTTTTGGCACAGAGTTATTTAACATGTAACGACAGTTCCTAGTTTGTTTTGGTTTGGAGCATAAAACTGTTGCGTGAAGCTGCTTCCGATTTCTTAATAACAAAACCGCATACAGTGT
>JAZGTK010004505.1:0-24381 GCA_036877625.1 Ambastaia sidthimunki | reverse complement strand
ACCTGCCTTTGCAAAAGAAAAATTAGAATAATGTGATAATGATCACTCCTTTAAATTAATGTTTGTTCATTCAACAGCTGTTATAGAAAGAGAGAAACAGAGCGAGTGAGAAAGAGAGAGAGAGAGAGAGAGAGAGAGAGAGAGAGAGAGAGATGGATGGATGAGTAATAATACTTTCTTTAGCCTGAGGAATGTGAGTGACAGTGATATGAATGTAGGAACTGAGAGAAGGTTTAATAAAATCTAATACACACACACACACATAACAAATCAAATCTAACTCGCGAAACAGCAAGCGAGAGAGCAAGCGAGTGAGCAAGAGAGAGAGTATTAAACATTACAGGTTTACTCATGTAGATTGTGTCACTTGACTCTATCAGTCAGTCAGTCTTATATGCATTACATTTCCTTACAAAATCAACTCTTTATTTCTATCACATCATCACAGGCGTCTTCATACCAATCACATTTACAGTCACACACACACACACATACACACACACTCCCTGCGCAGCTGAACGCAACATCAGACAGAATGTGTTTCTTTTGATCAGTTTGTACAGAAGGAGAAAACGTTTGCATTGAAAACCCTAAAAATGCAAATGACTGCACAACACACGCACACACACACACAGTCTTCAGGGTGCATGCTTCTTTAACACCCCCCCCACCCCCACCCCTCATGTTGAGATTATTTTATATCTTCTCACAAGATTCAATATTAAAATGGATTTATTGTGATGGTAAAAAGCCTTTATGTTGCATTTGGCAGATGCTTTTATCCAAAGCGATTTATAGTGAATTCAGTTTGCACATTTTATCAGTGTGTACGCTCCCCTGGAATCGAATCCACGACCTTTGAGCTGCTAACATAATGCTATACTGACTGAGTTACAAAGATCGTTGCAAAGTCTTAAATCTACAGATACATGCATTTGGGTGATTACTCCATTAAAAAAAATGAAAATTAGACAACTTTTGAACTTAAAAAACCTTTTTCAAACCGATTTTATGTTTTAGGAACTAATCATGGAAGACTGTGTTGCAATATAACGGCATTGAAAATAACAGTTACACCATAACACTTAATATTTCAGCGTGCTGCTAATTCTCAAACCTACCACCCGTCTCCCGTGGTTACGACCCAAGGTGAGAGTCTCAACAGGTAACCTGCTTTGTCCAACTCTCTGTCCATTTCTCTCTCATGCTGTAACTCTCTTTATTGGTTCAGCCAATCAAACGCTGTCATGGGACGGGAGATCATTGTTGGTGAATTATGGGATGTTGTGCAGGTGCCTGAGCTGGTTACTGTGGCGATAGATCACAATGCAGTGGAATTGGTGAGCTGATAATTGATTGGTGACGGGTTTCTGTGTGAAAGACAGAGAGACAGAATGAGATAAAGAGAAAGAGAGAGATATGGGCCACGGCTGCCATATTAGATTCCTTAGACGGGACATTGCATGGAGTGATACGGGCAGCCCCAGTGGTGATGTACAAACCTGGTTACGCAGGATATTAAACACAGCCAGTAAGACACACACACACACACACACACTTACAAGGCCCCAACGGTGATGTCCAAAATGTCCAAACCTGGTTACAGGAGATATTAAACACAGCCATTAAATCACACACACGTACACTCTCTCTCTGCTCGCTGTGTGTGTATGTGTGTGTGTAAACCTGGTTACCAGCTTTGGGATATTAAACAATCCCATCAACACCTTATTGCTCAACACAGGGATTTCTCATTGTGTCCTATTATTCCATTTACTACAGACCCTAATGCAGAGGTGGCCTTAGGCAAACACACAAACACACACACCTTCACGCAATGATAAACACACACGACATTTTCCCCTTAATTGTAATTCATTATTAAGAAATGTGATATTTGATTTGTATATTAAACAATTTGAAAAACATTATACAGTTAAATTTAACCGCAGTAAACTAGCCATATTAAAGAAAAACCACAAATGAGATCTCAGTCTCAATTTTCCCTGTGAGATTTACACAGACATCTTACAGACATCAGTGAGATTTAAAAGAGACCAAATGGAGACGTCTGTTAATAACACACGTGTCTGTGTTAGTTTCTCATGAGATCTTAACAAGGTCTCAAACTTTACTCAGATTTGCCAAGATAGTTTTACTAATCAAATAATCACAGATTTCAAAATTAAAAGAAAATGTTTTTCATCAAATCTTCATTCATCAGAATGATCTGAGCTATATGGTCCACAGTATAATAAATATTTATAGTTCTGACTGCTTGTCGACAAACATTGACACTTTTAAAGGTCATGAAACCCTAAACCACATTTAATATTTTAAAAAGATACAGTATGTATGCACTTGCATTATTAAAAATCATAACATTACACATTACTTGTAATATTAGGGTAAATATTAGTCTTATTTTTTAAGACTATTTTTCTAAGTCTTAAAAAACAAACTCTGGGCAATAACACTTTTCTTTGAGAATAAACATAAAAAAAACAACAAATATAAAATAAATATTGATTATTTGTCCAGCTTTATGACGGAAGATTCAGCGTGGCTTTGTGTTGAAAGATAAAAGCAGATTTTATGTTTTCAGTAGCTAATGCCTCTGCTATTAAAAGCAGTTAGAAAAATACATGCAGAAAACATACAACATGCAGATTCTACATCATAGAGATAAAGCCAGTTATACCACAGAACTGACTCTTTCTACAGCTGAGAGGTAAAATAAGTTTATTAAACGAATGCTAGTATTACATTAGCTGTATTACAGATGTTTTACCTCAGTGATTACAAACACTTCTCATCCTGCTGTTTCATTTCTCATCCAAAACGATGTCGGGAAGTTTTTAAAAGTTGAATTAATATGAGTTAATACAGAATGTGACCTGCTAAATACAGAACATTAATGATGGACATTTATCACCATCAGAGGGTGTGACACAGTTTCCATCATCACACAGAAATAGAATGAAAGCGATTGTTAGCGCAGAGACCGCGGCTGATGCTCGCAGATCGCCCGCCGTTTGAACTGCTCCATTGATCACTATTGAAACGATCATATTCCATCAGCGCTTTTATATAAATGCCCTCTGTGAGAATTTCCCTCTGGGCTGTAGTATCCTACGGATGATCAGTTAGTGTCAAACTCTCAAACTGGGAGGCTTTTTTTCTTTAGTTTCGAACAAGCGTCTCCAGATCCACCACACAAACTTTTTGGGGAGTGAAAACTGTGTTTTGATTATAATTAGTCACGAACAATGTTAAAAAAGCTAGTAAAACTATTATGATACTCCTAATGTAAACAAGTTTAATGTACAGTGAATTAAACTTAAACATTTAGTTAGCTACACTACAACAGCTACAAAATACAGCTACTGATATACAGTAAAGTAATTAGACTGAAGCTATTTTGGCAAGCAATACCTTCTTAAATTATAGGATTGATTAAATATAAATATAGAAATATATATGTAATTTACAACCAGAGCCATAAAAACAATGAGGGTCTAAGTTATGCTTACAGAATTAAACAACTGAACAGATATTTACATTAATTTACATGGAATACAACCAATATAGACTAGAAAGCACTAGAAAACAAAATATTGTTATTTCAATACAACATTGTAACATATATGATAATGTATGATTTTGTATAACAAGATGTACAATGAATTGAAGCAATAAATTATTATCTTTATTGACCTAAAATTTGACCTAAAAAGTGTTTTTTTGGTTTAAAAGTTGTAAATTCCATTTGGCCTAAAAATATGACGGGGGGGAACAGACACTTCTGACAGTTACAACTGAGACGATTAAAGAAAAGTGATCATTTAACAGTCCGTTTGTCTGAAAATAACTATAATGAATACGCAGACACATTAAATAGCGTTTTGTCCTCCCTCCTAGCGTTAGCATCCAAAGGCTTAGGCGAGAATATTACCCTGGCAATGAGGCGCTACTCTAATGCTACGCTAACTCTCCCCAACGTATCTGACTCCCCAGCGTTAGCTAACAGTAAGAGCGATTGTTCAGACTAGTTGGTGTAACGAGGGCTGACCGAGACACACCGCCGAGGAGACGTTCCCCCCCTCCACCGTCCCCCGGGAACATTTCCTGCGTCTCTGTCACACCCCAAAGGTTAGCGGTTAGCGGTTAGCACTGATGAGCGGCGGGAAATGGGCCCTTAATGACTTAATGACACTCCATTTTTGATGACTGTCATTAACACATAACACGGCTACAGGCCAGCAACCCAATTACACACACACACACGTGAAGAACATACATGTGTCATGATAAAAGAGGTCAGTGTGTATCTAAAAAACACACTCGTTTAATTGCATGTTTTTAGTTATTATGCTTTAAAAACGTAAACCAGTCTGTTTAAGGCAGCTTTTTCTAAGCTGGTTAAAGAAACAAATTGTGCTTTTAGTCCATCTATCAGTTTTAAGACATCTTTATGCTAGTGTACAGTTAAAAGTTGAATTACACATTTAAAACATAATCTTTCAAGAAATATTAAAGGCTCGACAGGATAAGTGACACATTTCACCACAACTACCTTTTGACAGACTGTAACAGACTCTGTTACGTTTTCAATAATAAATTGGTAAACAGAAACAGACACCGCAAACAGGGCCAGCACACCCACACATACATTCAGAATTCCTATTAGGACTGTGTGTGTGTGTGTGTGTGTGTGTGTGTGTGTGTGTGTAATGAAATTAGAATGGGAAGAGGCCAAAACAATAAATCAAAGCCATATGTGTCCATTTCCTGTTGAAGTTCCTTTCACACAGACCACTGCTGACCCCGTGCGGTACACACACACTCACATGTGTTTACACACACACACACACACACACCTTTTGTTCCTCAGGCAGTATAGTGACAGCATCAAAAATAAATGAAGGTGACAGTTCAATCATAACAGCACTAATAATGTGTGTGTTACTGTAAACCACATGTGTGTGTGTTTGACAGACGTTGGGACAGAAAAGCAGTACTCATTGTCCTCTTACTACAAATGCAAAGTTTGCACTCAATACTCTTTCATGCATGCGCGCACACACACACACACACATTTTTTATCAAAGAGGATTTCATATTGCTTTTCATTTTGTGTTTATGTACTGATACTATTTACACACACAACATTCACACAGGTCTGCACAGTGTCAACATGAACAAATAGTGCAAGAATACAAAATTAAGCATATGAAAAAAGAGATACTGTATAAATGAAACTCAAGCATATTTCAGTTATTCAATGACAGGAATGAACTGAACACAAAAATGGAGAGAGTGGCTTTGATTAAAGCCTAATATCAGCTGTGTGTGTGTGTGTGTGTGTGTGTGTGTGTGTGTGTACCCAGATGAAACTCTCGATCCGTTTGCAGCAAAAGACTTTTGCTTTATTGCTTTGATGCAGCAAATATTGTTGGAAAAGCCGCTAAAGTCTCTGTGATCTTTTATTAAAACAGTCAGTCTCTCTGTCTCCATCTGGAAATGCATGTGTGTGTGATGGAGAGACAGAATGAAGCAGACAGGAAGTGAGGAAGAGGACAGTTTCTCTTCGCTAAGTTTTTAGTAGTCAGTCGACAGCATGATCTGAAAATGATTTGTCAGTCAGAAATTGCTTTCAAAGGATTGTTAAATAAGTATATGCACATACACACACACACACACACAGACCAACTGTAGGACAGTTGGTGTGTGTGTGTGTGTATACTTACACACACATACTCTTTTTTTTCTTTGAAAATCTTTATCTTTGTACTGTTAATAGTGGTTTAACTGATTAACTGGTCTTTTATTGGTTTGTGCTTAACAAAAGAGACAAAATGAGAATTCAAACTGACAACACCAAAGCAACCGCAACTCATTCGTTTTTAAAAAGAGCAGCAGCGCAATGTGGCAGCGACCAATGGGAGGACAGAAAACGAAGGTCACGTGACCTTCTGCCGGATAAAGATCTATAACACAGTAAAGCTTTTATTCCCAGGGTAAATATTTACAAAGCTAACGTGGGCTGCTTTTATAACTTGCAGTGCAGTTAAATTGTCTGTTAACTTCACAGGAAATGTATTTCCTTGTAACGATAACCATGTGTTGAGATCAAAATGAGATTCATGAATAAATTACTTGTTTTTCTTGCTTAAATCTTATCCATAATACATAAACGCAGTTATGATCTGATCACTCTCAGGTAAATTGCTAACAGGGCCTCTCTGTGGTTTTAGAGCTCTCCTAAATTTGTAGCACTCAGACGATGCTGCCTTGTTTCAGTTTCTCTGTGTCTAAGAGTGTTTGCGCAGACAGCATGTGTGTGATATTCGTGTGTAATCGGACTTTAAGCGCCTCATACGGCTGTAATGTATCCTGACAGAATGTAGTTATAGTATCACAGCTATCGCCCCTGGCAAGCGAAAACACACTGCCTCAGGGCTGCTGCTGAGGGCCGTGGTGTGTGTGTGTGTTAGGGAGAGAGGTTAAACTTTTTTAAAGCGTCATTATGTTAAACATCACAGACCTGTGAAATTCTTCTGTGAATTGGTGAGGACTGCGAGTGTTGAGCGTGAACACAACAGTCTACAGAACATGATCATGAGACAGAGACGACTAACACGTGTGTGTGTGTGTGTGTGTGTGTGTAAATTATTCAGAAGTTTAATGGCTAAAACAGTTTGAGCTGTAACAAAAGAAAGAGCTGAAACAGTTTGTTCCTCTTTCTTCAACAGTAATGAGCTAATAACCTACAGGCCTATGTGTGTGTGTATGTGTGTAATCGTACATCCATCTTTGTGAGGACCAGTTTAAATTTTAGACCATCTAAGGAAGGACAGTAAGTAAGGGAAGGACATTTTGGCCAGTCCTCACTTTCTGACACCCATTTAAAGGACTGTTGTGTGTGTGTGTTGATCAGCAGTTTACAAACATCCGTGTCTCCTTCATCTATTGATCGGTTTCTCTCTAACTGAAAGTAAAGACGTCTATTTTTTACAACACATACATCACGGTAAGGACTTTGTATTAACTTCTATTGCTTTTGAAACTGATTGTTTTTGCACCATAACCCATTAACCTAACCCCAACAAAAACTTTTCTGCATTTATAAAAACTTCATTTGCCTCCATTTTACCTTTGAGGACATCGCCAAAGGGAGGTTGTGTCAGATTTGGCAAACTTCTAGGATAATTCTGTCCCCAAACTACAGCCACATAAACCCATACAGACACACACACAAACACACAGCAGGAGAGAGAGAATCAGGTCTTTGGGTCTGTCTGAGTGAGTTGGCAGCCAATGACAGATAACGCAGATCATTTTGCTAAGCGCTCGTGTCCCAGCAGGGTTGAGTCTAAAGACATTATTCAATTATGGATAAGAGCATTATTATCACTGTCTGTTATTAGTATGAGGCACTACACTAATGTTTGTCCATGCATGGCTCTGTTGCCTGCCAGGCCCCAACAACACGCTAATAATTAAAATACACACATACATACACACACACACTTTCATGTACATATGCACACTATCTCACACAGAGACTTCTGTTCTCATGCAGCTGGGATCTAACAGGCCAAACCGTGAAATCTTCCAGTCCCAGAATACAATGGGGCGGTTGTGTGGTGCATGCTGGGATATGGTCTCCATGACAAAAGACGTAGAGTGGCAGCAGCTGCCCTTGTCTCTGTGTCTAACTTACACACACGGACACACTCCGCAAAAAGGCCCCGCAGGGTGTCCAACCAGCTGCCCGTGAGCCTTTGTGCGTGTGTGCGCTTGTCTGGCTGCCGGGCCTAAAACTGCAATGAAGTAAAAGCTAATCAATAATCAATAATCAGAAATAAATGCTGCACATTTTCTCATGGTGAGACACTAATGTGTGTGTTGTCCTAATTTTGGGATCCCAACCAAGGGTCGCGTGTTCCCCGGCTCCAGGGGGTTCTTGAATAGATTTACTTAGGTAAGCTTTTTATTAAATTAAACAAAAATATTACAGTTACAATTAAAAGATCTAAAACGATTAAACAATCTTTTAATTGATCTTATTTTTTAATCAATTCAATTTCCAATAAAATTTCTGTATTTCTTTATTTTTTCACAATGCATGTCATACCAAAGCAACTTTAAAGAAATAAAAATTATTTTGCGTATATGAAAAGCAACATTTGAAGCAACACATTCAGTTACACTTCAAGAAAACACAACAAAATAAAACTAAAGCAATAAATAAAACACTTAGTATATATACTACTTATAGTATATTTACTATATGTCTCTCAGCTGAAAGCACTGCATACAAATCACTTCCTCCCTGCTCTGGTCCCTGAGGGTCAAAGGTCAGCTGAGGGTAAAGGTCATCTGTAGGTAGTGGTCAGTAGGTCATTGGCAGGTGTTTGTAGGCAGCTGTGGCAGTTTTGATCAAATATGTTTTGCAGCACCAAAGAACAACCACATACACACTCTCTAACTCAGTCCTGTACTGATTATTGGTAGTTGCTTCTTATATTTAAAAGCAAAACAACCTTTAAGTATTTAAACTGTGATGCATAGACTGTGATTTAGCATTTCTTGAAGGAAAAATTGTACATATACAATTTTATACATGTACAAAACATATACAGGGTCCAAAACATCACAGACTTTGGGGTGGACCTCTTTTGATTTGAGCCAGTAAGCAAATTCCTAACTATCAACCATTGACCTAACTACCCCAAACACCCTAACAACCACACAGCAACGCACCGAATATAATCAGAACACTAACCATAGCAACGCCCTGACAACCACCCGTGACATGCTAGCATTACAGGGTCAGAAAAAGCCCCAATAAGCATTTATTCTCCCTACGGAAATCAACCTTCCAAATGATTATTTAAAGCTGTCTGTGCAAATTTAGCTGAGATAGGAGAAAGTATTTTAACGTCATAAAATTATACACTTCACTTCCAAATAAAAATATATTCCAGTCAAACTGACTCGCTGAAGTAGTAACAATCTTTGGCAGCCACAAGTGGAAACGTTCACAGTCGCTCGTATAATCAGGTGACACACGTCCACAGAGATTTTAAATAAATGCTTGAGTAATCAACCACCCAGACTCAAAGTTTACCATTTCTGCTTCTTCATCTCAACGCTCAACCTTCCCACTGTTATCACGACCCAAAATCAAAGCACAAACATCCCATATTATGCACCAACACACACTGATAGTATTTCTGTGTGTGCGTGTGTTTCTGTTCAAGAGCCAAAACCTTCAGAAATGTGTCGGGTTAATAATTACTGTGATTGTTTGCCGTAGACTTTCTGTGTGTTTATTTTGAGTCTATGTGCGGTTCTGATCGGACTAACCATGAGGGTCCTGTGTGGGTGGGCACAGGAGGCCGTTCTGGGTTTGTTGCCCTCGGTTACAGCTGTCCACCTGCCAATCAGACGTCAGTGCGTAAGTGAGTGAGTTTGTGTGTGTGTGTGCCAGCGCTGTGTGACAGTATAATTATGAAGCTGGCTGCAGGCTATCACAGACCCATAACAGACGTTTATCGATCGTTCGGCAGAGGGAATTTATCAATGTCCAGACTTTTGGACACACACACATACACACGTAGAGTTAACACGGTGTGACCCCCACACACGAGATGGATGGATGTTGGAATGAGACTTTATTAGAAAGCAAGACTTTCTTGAAGTTCTGACAGGATGGATGGTGTGTGTATTTGTGTGTGTCTTAAGCGTTTGTGTTGTTTTCAATTTAAACTTTACCGTAACATCACTGGCTATCCCCCACCACACACACAAGATCAAAGGTCAGATTTTCTGTTTTCTATGTCCAATGTGACAGTCATGTGACAGTCGGCTAAGAATCTGTAGCACTCAGATACACACACACACACACACACAGCCAGCTATAGAATGAGTACATACAATAAACATCTATTGTTTTTATATAAAGCTAATTATAGAGACTACACTCTAAAGCCTGTCACAAAGTTAATCTGTAGTGTGACCACAAACTGGATCAACTGGATTCCAAATTAGTAATTTACTCCACTTTTATGTTGCTTTATAAACGTCTGAATTGCAAACATCCACGTGAGTTCAACGCCTATACACACAACAAAAAATAACCTCAACATCAAAACTGTACTGCATACACAACATTGTGTGTACTACGCCCAACCTCAACTGTTCCCCTAAAAGAAACATTTTAGAAAGAAAGAAACATGAGTCGCTTTATTTATTAATCAATTTGCAATCAGATCTAGCAATCTTCTGGGAACAATTTTGTCCCCAAAGTACAGCTCACGTAAAGTAATTCCACCCGCACGCTCACAAACACAGTCAAAACGCCTGCCTACCGCTCAGATCTGTCTCTCTAACATCATTTATTCTAATAAAAACTGACAACAGAAATTAATAACTCATAATAACACAAGTCTAACATTAATAATCCATCAGCAGTCAGTGAATAATCCACTCATGTCCTGGTAGAAATTGAAATTCCAGTCGAGAGAAGCGCACAATCTCTCTGTAACTCCTGCTGGATAATATTTATAAGAGCAGACAGGAAGAGCAAAATCCATGATTTCTGTAATCTTACGTGAATGTCGAACCCAAATCCATTAATGCAGTAGCATTTTTGTGCATGTAGGTGTGTGTGTGTGTGTGTGTTGAAGATACATTTCTATGGAAGTTTAATAACCAGGCTTGTCCAACTGTATGTTCATAACAGACAATTTTTCATGATTCTGTACTATGAAAACATCTTTCCTAGTAATAAAATGCCATAAATCTCTAAAGGCAATTGTACAGGAAATTGTGTCACTTGTTTTCAGTGGGCCCTAGCTGAGCTAGGCTGTGACTGTCTGTCTTACTGGGATCTAATGAACTTATTTCGGATGATCGCTGAAGCTCAAGGGATCACAGGAAGTCAAATTAAGTGTAATATTAAACAGGAAGTTACAAACAGACAGGACACAGACACAGACAGCTACACATTCTGAGACTGAAACACTAAGTTGATTAAGTTTACATAAATAGACGCAAAAATATAGACCGCTATTTGTGCACTTAGTGTGTACTTCACCAGCGATGGGAAAGTACATACTTTGAGGTGCGACAGTATTGGGACACACTACAACATTGAAATTGTTTGCTTTGTTTATATGCAATTGCTATGATATAAATTCAATATTTGTGCATTTGACGGAACTCATTTGCGTTTGTTTAAGTTGTACAGTTCATGTGTTTGCTAGAATTAAACCACTTGGTTAGCAGTTCAGATTATTTTATCAATGCATAACCTGTCGTTTCATACAGTTACATTATGTTGTGTTTGCATTGGCCTTTCATTTCTTGCAACTTTTTATCACGCATAAATTTGAAGATAATACTTACAAACTCATGGGCTCCAGTCGCACTGTTAGCTCAAACATCATTCATTGATGTCCACTTAAAAGATCCTGCAAAAAAACATGACATAGAGGGACATTTGGTACATTATGTTCAATGTACTGTCATTGGGGATGCGCTAATCCTAATAATCTCGTTAACTGTTCAGAACGAGTCATTTGTGTATATGAGTGCGGCTGCTTTCTGTAGAGGGAAGCGTTCAGACGCTGCTGTGTATGCGCTATAGTCAGCAGTGACATCTGCTGGTGGAACATGGAACTGCTGGCTGTGCTATTTATTAATAGGCAATACAATGGGGTCAAAGGAGCCGAGAGACGCCATTAAGTCTATTTGATTTCTTATTTAAAACTAGAAACTAAAGGAAAGGAGTGAGATTTGGGGTTAATGTAAAAACAAACAAAAAAATATGTTATAAAATCGTGCTCCATATCTAGGACATTAATTAGAAAAGCAAATCTGAGACATTGGCCATGTTTGTACAAAAGGTCAGATGATCTTGCTTTCAATGAAGCACTCAAGAGGCTCTTTGGAAGATTTCCAGCTCATGCAGAGATAACATGGATCATCAGGTTTTGCACAAGGCTGTGGATTCCCTGCCAGCTTTAATGCTGTTGGTTGCCGGTGGGAAATGTACAAAATACCAAAAAATGTCCAATTCAATTTAAACTGAAAATTCAGCTAAAATATCTGTAATTTATAAGGAAAGATTCAGTATAAAAAGCTTGAAAAACGCTCTCTGTATTAGACTTTTAGACCCCAGTGTAAATGTATATAAGAATAAATCTTTAAAAATAATTAGCTCTGCTTTTAAAAGATATGTAAAACGCAGAACTTTAAAGAGTATTTAATAGTGTTTTACGATCGTTTGTATAGCGTGAATGAGAGGAATCAGACACGGCTTTCATGTGCATTTTAGGAGCAAATATATTCAGCAGCTGTGTGAATAAGTATCAGTCTGCCTCCGTGTGTGTGTGTGTGTGTGTGTGTGTTTTGCAGGTAAAAAGTGTTTCTCAGGTGTGATCTGCTCTGCTTAACTTTTCCTGCAGTCGCTGCCCGCGGCTCATCCCTGCTAAAGAGAGTCATTTGGCTTATCTTATCACGTAGACCTCACAGACGCCTTTTGATTCTTCTCTCTGCTTCTCCTTTTTCTTTTTTCCGTCTCTGCTCTTTTTCTCATTTAGTCCAACAAAGATTGTCCTCGGAGATTGACCTTGCGTTCGCCCGCGGGCCGAAGCCCTCATGCTAGTAACTAGATAACACACTCTATCAGGGAGAGTGAAATCGTTGGGAGAACACACTGCTGATAGTAGCATCAATCCAGGCCTGACACCGCCCGGGTCAACCATTTATCTCCCATAATGCCCCGGGCCATGCACTCGCCATCTTGCTTTGCTACATCCTTTTTTTTAATAACCTTGGCCATGTTGCGTTTCCACACCGCTCTTCCTTCCTAATCTGCTATAAAGCGTGTGTGTGTGTTTGATTTGCACAGGAATAGTGGAGGTGAAGTGATTTACTCAGATCTCTTTGATTTCTGCGTTTGTGGTCCTTTGAAAACACACACACACACACACACACACACTATTGGCCTCAAAGTGAATGTGTTCTAATGCGTATTTACAGTTCGCACTAATTATGGTCACTTGTGTGTCATTGTTGTTGTTGGCAACATTTTGCAAACACAACCGCTACCCAAAAGTTGGTAGACCCTTAAAGATTGTTCATGCATAAGACGATCAAAATGTACAAGAATTGCCTTGACTTCAACAGCAGAATTTTCAAGTTTTGCTAAAATGGCTAAACTTGATGCTAAGCTTAAGGCTGTGAAGATGAAGGTCATGAGGGAGTGTACACGACTGCAGAATGTTCAAGTTTTTACTATAAAGTGCTTCCATGGCAACCAGATGAAATGATGATGTTGTAACAGTTCAGACATGGTTATGTGAGTATTACGGCTTTTGGCAAGAGAGTTTATCATGCTGACACAAAGTTTGTTGGTGTCGGACCTTCTTAGCTGCTTTTAATTGAACTGCCTTGTCTGTGTTTAAAACTTAGAGTGTACATCTGTCTGTCTGTCTGCTTGTCTGTGTCTCTCTTGTCTAATAGAGTTCTCAGCTCATTTTAAATGAAGTACATTTGTCTCAGAAGTCCCTTATAAAATCCCTTGGCAGAAATAAAAACAAGAATAAATTAAAGAATTGTTGACAGTCTAGAAGAGACACATTGTGATTACTGTGAGCATGAAACATTTAACATGCAGAAATCTGTCTGTCTGTCTGTCTATCTATCTATCTATCAACTGTCCATCCATCCATCCATCCATCCATCCATCCATCCATCCATCCATCCATCCATCCATCTATCTATCTATCTATCTATCTATCTATCTATCTAGCCATTCATCCATCCATTTATCTATCTGTTTATCCATCAATCCATTCAACATAATCCTCCACATTTTCAACAACTCTTCAATACATCCATGTCAATAAAACATAAAAATAAAACGGTATAGAAGGATTCATGTTTCCTAATATGAATATGATTTTCTCTTCATTAGTTTATTATATCTGATTCACTTTTATGTAATCACACTTTATGAGCGATGAAAACACGCAACTGAACGCAATAACTGATAACTGTTAATACACGTAACTGATAACTGTTAATACAAATACATTATTGTAATTGTCTCACTCTCTGTCATTCAGCTGTGATTGAATTCTGACATCTCATTGGCCAAGAGAAATAGCCCCGGTAGTGTGTTAGTCAGTGTGTGTCTGTAACAGTGGTTTTGATTGGCTGTTAGGATAACAGACACTCCATCACTGTCTGTCGTTGCTATAGTGAGGAGCTCAGAGTGGTGGACGATGAACGCTGCAGGGAGAGAAAGAGAGAGGGAGAGAGAGATGAGGTTAACTGGTGTCTCATCAATCTTAATGAAATGCAATTATTTCTGCCTGTATTAATCATTTTTGCGTGTTTGCTGCTGGCCACTTCAGTTAGCCATCCATCTCTCTCTCCCTCTTTATAATTCTGTTTCTTTTGCTGCAGTTGTTTGTTTACTTGGGGTTGTTTTTAGCTTTGGCAATCCTATCAGTTTCCCATCAGTAATCCTGCCCATTAATTTCACGTGAGTGTGCGTGTGTGTGCTGTTAACTGAGATCACTGTAAAAAGAGAAGATTGCTTTTTCTACCTCAGATGAACAGCACACATAACAACTATATTTTATTCTAATTCATTTAAATGAAACATTTTCTCTTGTAGTTTATTCAGATGTGACTGTGACGTTTACTCGTGTGTAATCAGTGTTTGATGTCATTATTTAACAACAGATCAGAGCTGTGTTTCTATAAGCCAGTAAAACCAACATTCACAAGAGTCTCTGTGCTGGCAGACAGGATGAGTGTATAGTGACCTCTGGTGGCAGAAAAAAGTAAGTAAAACGTATAAAAGTAAATTGGTTTATGTGATTGTTTGTTGTGGTATGAAATGAAGAATGTTTTGTAAGCTACATCGATAAAAAAAATTATACATTAATTTAAAATTGATAAAAAATACGAAGTAGATATTTGCTATTGTAGTTGCATTTTTTATGTTTTTCAATTTTGCATAGACATCTTTACAGCCCAAAACGATTTGCCAACAACGCACGGTAAATATAATTTTTTGTAAATTTTGACTTCAATTAATTACGATTTCAGAAAACAAAACTAGAAAGTCACTATTGCTCAATGACGCCCCCTAGCGAGCACCCGGGGGCATTGTTGCATCGTTCAGCGCGTGTACAGCAAACAACTCTGTATAGTTCCTCTTAAAACAATAAAGGCTTTAAAATGAGGTAAAATATAAACGGGAATTTGTCAGTAAAGCAGACATCTCCAAAATTTCACTCAATAGTAACTTTTTAAAAAAGGATGAACACACTTATTAAAAACATTCACACAACATTTAATCTTGATATAATAGGTTTAATATCAATCAGGTAAAACAGTTACTTGTCCTAAATTCACAGACGAAAAGGCAAAATGCATATAAGTGTGTTTACAATGGGCGATATGTTCTTCAAATAATATCATAAGAGGCGATCAGTGCTTCGATGAAGTTAAAAACATGAAAAGGCAGAAATTACTGACCACTCTAAATACAATTCAACAGTAGAAATGAAACTAAAAATATGACATTGTTAAAATTAGGGTTAATATAACAAAGACCCACTGCATACTCATATTCAAACATGTGCATTAATAATGTTCTCTTTAAAGACGTCTTTCATAAGCCATATTCATTTTACAGCATGTCAGTGTTTGAATACACACATACAAAATCTCAGTTATTCAATGTTCAGCAGCCGCCATGGCAACAGAGGTATGTGTCAAAGAAACAACCTTCATAAGAATCACTGTCATTTTCAGCTTGTATTTTATCCTCTAACATGGTTTGATTAATTGACTGATTGATTATTAAGACTGCAGTGACTAGGGTAAATATTTATTAAGCATTACAAAAACAATCAAGGCTTGTTTTATTAGACTTTGGTCAGTTTCATACATTCAATACTGAATTTGGTGAGAGAAACCACACAATTTTGAAATGGAGCACAAACAGAGTTAAAGATCTGCCCGGAAATTACTTCAGTCTAGCAGAAACTTTGCAAAACGTTTGTAAGTCTTAAGTCAGAAACAGATCCGGTTATTTTCCTGATTCGAGTAACTCACAAACCTTTTTCAAACATAAATGAGTCAGTAGTTACAACATCATAATGTCAATGTATTCGATTCCTTATAAGTACTGATGTTATTAAAATGAGCAAAAAAACTATTATAGACCTACTAATGCCACAAAATACAAACACACTGTTTGCCTCCCAGTTAAAAGTCTAACCATAAAATAAAAGGCACCCATGACAAAAAGCAAATGCGTCTCCCCACACAGCTGTCACCAGTGTGGCATCATTTAGTATTCACACAAAGTGAGTCTGTGTTACATTGGTCAAGAAATATACATGCTGAACCACTACACATTCAAGAACTAGTTTAACTGAACTGTCCCTAGAGTTACTAATAGAGAAAAAAAAACATGAGGAGAACTGCGCATGCTCTGGTTAATAAAAACGATATGAAGTTTAACATCTTATTTTCACCTTAAAAATGAATAAAAACACACACTGACCCCAGACCAGCAACTGGACCAGAATTAGCTTAACTGAAGATGAAAGCAAATGAGGTAGATGTCTGCTGTAAACAAAAAAGCGGTGTATTACTGTAAAAAAAAGAAAATATAACTAATAAAAATAAACTATGAGGACTTAATACTCTGTTAATCCTTTGAAAAAATACAAAAATGAAATGTTTGAGTACATGTAACTAAAAGAGGTAGTGCTAACATATGAGAACATGTCAGTGAGATTATAACCAACAGTAAATAGATTCAGTTAAATGTTAAATGCTTCCCTACTCAGTAACATCAAATACACTTATTTGGTTCATTCCCTGAGAGAAATTCATCCTGAGAGTTGTGGGTAGAAATGTATAAAAATACAATGTATAAATCTATTGTCACGGTATGAGGTTTGAGATTTCAGTCTGTGCTATTTCTGTCATTTGGTCAGTTTCTCTCAAAGATAGTTTTTTTTTTTGTTTGTGCACTCGATCGATTAAATACGATGCACACACACACACACACACACACATTCACAGGGCTGTTTCACAGCATGAGCGCTGAACTTAACAACAGTTC
Organism: Ambastaia sidthimunki; assembly: GCA_036877625.1. NCBI lineage: Eukaryota > Metazoa > Chordata > Actinopteri > Cypriniformes > Botiidae > Ambastaia > Ambastaia sidthimunki. Next base: position 7,208 of record JAZGTK010004505.1, on the reverse strand, counting down.
CCCTCCAGTTTCAAGTGTAGATATCAAGAGAACTTCTGACACCCCTCAACTGCTTCCAGTACAGCCTGTCTTTGGTATAAACGTCTATACCAAACACACACACACAGTCTTTTACACGAACACCCTCTAATAAACCACGTGATTGATTTGTCAAAACACAGGATACAAAAATTAACAGAGCAATCGTCAAGCCAACAGCCGTAAACAGTCTTGTTGCTTTAAATCGTTCGAGTTTTTTTTCACATTCAGTTTTCACATTCAGAGTTGATGTTGTTTTGTTTCTAGCGGCCTCTAGTGGACAATTAGCGCCAGTTCGAGTCGTTATGACAGGAGGCGCTCGTTCATCGTCTTTTACTTTTCAGAAATATCGAAAGTCTCACACACCGGTACATTTCCGGGCTTTTGACAGGATTTTAAGTGTGAATACGTTAAGTTTAGTTACGATGTTTCACACTTTCTCATGTTACAGACATAAAGATACTGGACAGTTCAAAGAAAAATACTTTTAATTCCCAAATTGTGAATCTACAGGGTTATAAAAAATTCAGGGTTATATTTAACCCTAAAATCAAAAGAAATGTTGTATAAAGAGAATTTTGCTTTTATGAGGCTATTAAGATTTTTGCATTATGATACTGACAATTATGTTCTCTTCCAAAACAATGTTTTATGTTTTATTGTTATATGTTAAGTTTCATGTCCAGAGATTATACTTATTTTTTATTTATTGTAATTCTCATAACTTCCAGTAATGCCACCTTTTTGTTTTTTTGGGAAAGTAAGACCCAAACACGGTTGACGTGTTTCGTGAGAATCACCCTCCATCACTCCTAAATCTGGGTCAAATAAACGAATCACGAGCTTTTCTTTTTACCCCTGATGACACGTAAGTGTCACGTAAGTGTAAGTTCCACAGAATGAAAGCACTGAAAATTATTGCTCACTGTCATTTCACTAGACCTTTAAAAAACATTATGGGATGTGAGACAGTAAACTTTCACCATCCAGAGTACAGCTTTCTTTTAGCCATCCTTGCTCTGTCAAATATCTGTCAAATATCTTTCACTTCTAACCAATGGACGATTGTAGCAGATGATACTCCATCAGTTTAACTGTTCTAATACACCTGTTAGATCTTTCATATCTCCACCAGTAGCATGAGAACATCAGATAACTCTTCCTAAGGCTTTAGCTGATATACATTCATCGGTTTACAGAGAAAAACAAGCAGGTGTGATTCTATTTAAAAGGAAACCACATGGGCCACCAACGTAAATACAGCACACAGACATAATGTGACTCTGTCGCTCTGTGGCTGACTAGATGTTTTCCACTGGATGAAAACAGATATAATCTGACCTATTTCACAGGCCCATAAAACTTCAGAACATCTTGCTTTAACCAAGCAGCTGGAATTAAGATAACAGATGTTGTTCCAGGTATTATCAACATCTGTGATTTTATAAGACAAAAAGTTTTAAGAGCCAATTCTTCTCTTATGTGGTCTTTAACGAAACTTGTGTGATCTTCTTCACACAGCCATCATCTTAATGTTTGAAAATCTTTATACATGACATTGTCTATAAAATCTATGATTATTCACAGAACAGAAACAGCTGCCAAACTTAAAGGGGTAGTTCACCCAAAATGAGAAATCTGTCATTTACTCGTTTCATGTCATTCCAAAACTTTGACTCTGACACAACAGAAGATATACTGAGAAATGTGTGATTTTGTGTCCATACAAGGGAAGTCAATGAATGCCAATATTGTTTGATTACAAACATAATTCAAATCAAGAAGTGAGAAAGTCATATAGGTTTGGAATGACGTGAGGGTGAGTAAATGACAGGAGAGTTTCCATTTTGGGTGAGTTATCCCTTTAACATTAACCACTCGAACAAACTACTGCACTCGAATCTGTCTGTCTTAAATTGTCTTTGTTGTGACGTTGTTGAGTTGGAGGTTTATAAATCTGCTTTACATTATGTTGAAATGACCATAATTACAAGATAAAAACGGGTAGATTCCACTTATGGATATTCACATCCCGGTCCTCAAAAATGGTTTGTTTCTATGGCAACGCTTATAATGCCAAAATGGATCTATGTGACGCATTGTTAGCGCCGACAACAAAACTGCCCGATTAAATGAGCAGATCGATTTCAAAAACGCTGAACGCATGAGGAAGGGGTGGAATCAAATTAAAATAAAATGAGCTGTATAAATTACTCTTCAACATTTATCATTTTTATCATATATTAATGCCTTACATTATCACCATAAGCTGTGAAACAGTCTGCAAAATACAGCTGTAGACTGAAAGCTAAAAAAGCCAAAATTTGTAAGTCGGTTATATTGTTAGTTGTAAGTTAAATTAGCTTTGTGTCTTTAGTCGTATCTAACGCTGGTTAAATAACAGTCTAACGCTCCTGACCTCACAGCCACATATTTCAACCTGCACACACGCCAAAACGTTTGATTGGATACCGAACGTTGGTGGGCATGGCTTATGATGTCACAATCGTGTAATTGTGTCATCGTAGTAATTGTTTGTAATATCACAGCAGTTTATGACATCACAAAGAATTCCGTCCCGTTATCTGAACCTACCGGTCAAGTTAAAGCAGCTGTTTTGTAAAGCAAACTAACAAAGTTAGCATAATAATGAGGCTAATTGTGTTTGAATCTCAACTGCTGATGTCAGTAAATAGATGTAAATATAAAACGTACTGAATGAAAAATACTGGTTCACATTCATTTTCGATGCTAGATATTTAAATTTGATCATCTATTTACCGTTTCATTGCTTCAAACACTGAACACACACACACAGACACACACACACATCTCAGTTTGCTGCGATTGCTCATTGAAAACACACATGCTTGAACACACACAGGTGTGCAACCCCCATCAGCTGATACCGTAGCTGCACGGGAAGTGAGGGCGTCTCCCCGGTGACCCGGGCATGTGAGGTAGATGATTGTGGCTCCGGGCTCGGTCAACATTAGGTGAAAATCCAAAGGGAACCTGCCAGACGTGAGGGCTCAGCGAAGAGATTCCTCTCAGTCCCGACTCCTCCTCCAGTGCTGGGAATGAGCTCCGTGCTGAGCTGCTTCCTCCGGGGAGGATGAGGGGCCTTCTTGTGGCGATGAGCCTGACCGGCTCTCCTCCTCCTGGGACTGAGCAGAGGTGGTGGGGCGGTTGGGGTCCTGAGACGTGGAGGGAGACTGCGCCCTCTTGTGGGGACACTGGGCCACCATATGTGTGACACTTTGACAGCGGTGACATCTCTTTGGCTGGGGCGGAAGGCCACACTCTTTAGCATGATGGTCCAGACCTCCACAGTTATAACACCTGCAGAAGAAACAAAACTTCTGTTTATTTCTATTACATTTACTTTGACTCATTAAACACATGCTTTTTTTCTAAAGTGACAAAGCTAGAAACAGCAGCACTGCATCTATTTTCAAATATTGGTGTAAATATCTGTTTTTTACATAATAGATCTATATATAATAGTTTATTAGTTTCGTAATTTTCTGTTGTATTTGACCACTTAAATACTTACTAGCATACACTGCTTCATACAAAATATATTTTTTCTTTTAAAATGTAGAGTAAAATACGACTTACACGCTTTTGTGAGTTTTACTTAGGCTTGCACTAGGGGGCGGTATTGGCTAAGTCATGATTCATCACTAACTACTATATCATAAAATCTTGATAAACACAACATTGTTTGGCTGTTATTTCTTTTAATTAAAAAGTAAAAATTACATGACCAATACCAAAAGATTACAAATACAACCAATAGCAACAAATTAGAAATAAAACGCCATCACGCAGTGTGTCCAGTTAAGATTTGAGGAAACCGAGTTATCATGAGTGTGAGCGACTGTCTAGTAATTTACAGAATCCATGTGCGTTACCATGGAGCCCTCGGTTGCCAAGGAAATTCCGGTGCATGGAAACGAGCGAGTAGGAAATGACATTACCGACACTAAATATAGAAAATTAGATCTCAGTGCTGCTGTGTCTGCGTGAAAGAAAGGTGTCCTGATATTCCAGATAATAAAATCTACATACAACAGTATATCTTACAGTATATTATAAAACATCTACAAAACAGTAGCCAAGCAAACAAACTGTCTAACATGTCCTAATACTGCATGAGAGGTATGGATTTATATAAACTATATGTATATGTAAAAAAATAATTTACCAAATCGTTTCTGATCGTTTTTGCTATGCAGAACAGAAAAAGATCTCTGAAGTCTTGCTAATTAAATCTGCAGTGAGTGTTTCAGCCTCTAGATGGCGTTCACACCACCAGCGCTAAGGCTGATAATCATTTACACTGTCCGGTCAGACACACTTCAGTTTAATGAGTCTCTCTTAAGCTTATATCTGCAAAACTGCATTAACCTGAACCAGTGTGAATGAGAATATTACTGACACTGATTCCATGGCAACCATTTCTAAACTGTTTCAACACTGTCCCAGATACCTTAAACTTTAACTTAAACATCAGCAAAAATAAAAAGTCATTAATAGGAAATATGTTTAAATATTCACTGTAATTAAATTAAGATATTTTGCAGTCAAAACACTTGGTACATGCATACAACACCTTGCACTGTATTTTTTTTAATGTTTAATTTTTAAATGACTGGTGTATCACACAATTCAAGAATTTCAAATGTTGTCCCTTTTGCAAGTTTTGTGTCTCAGTTACTGAGCACTGAGATCATGTGTTAAAAGATTTCAGATCAAGTTTTGATGTTATATCTTCTCAGGTCATCAGTTTACCTTAATCTTTCATAAACTTCCACCCTCTCATGACAGCGTCTTTGTTAATACGTCTACAGGACCAGCTATAGTGTCATAAACCGCTCACCCACACACGTACATACATTTATAAATAGCTTTAACACAACAGACTGAAAAGACTTATTCAGTTTGTTGGTTTTTTTTGCTCTAATCTCCATGGCAACAGGAAATGGATGACAGACTCACAATCAATAAGAATCAGTCCTGAACAGAAAAACGTTTCGAAAAGCTCTGTGCATCCACATCAAAACTGACTAGCAATAATTCATGAGGCTTTGCATAATATTATTAAGATTATAGTTGAGATTTTGAAACAAGAATTTAGCAGTTTAATTGAGATGTAAATAATGAACATTTTAACATGATGTAGAAACTCTACATCAAAACCAAAGTGTTAAAAATGCTCAAATATTTATGTTCAACATTGAATATAAAAGGTTAAATCCAGTTTTCATCGGCTATAAAATATGTTTTAGTTGTGTAACAACTAGATCAAAACCATAAGAATTATATTTTAAAAAAAAGATTAGAAGTAAATTGCATTTTACAAAGTGACTAAATAATTTCCCCATTTATTTTACAGAATCATTCATGATTTGTAAAACTGGTATAATTGACCTTCTAAGCAACTTTTAATTAAGATCTCATTGTGTTTAAAAATTCATTTGTTTGCTAAATTATACAACACTTTCCACATTTTGTTTTGTGGAATTGTTCTGTGGCTGAGAGTTTCTATTATACAATTAAAACATTTGTTTTGGTTTAATTTAAAAACATTAAATAGACACAATATATAAACTTGATCTTTGTAAAGATTAATGCTAAGAATCCAGATTGCATAAAACAAACTGTCACAATAAATACAACTAATTAAAGAATTAAAAATTAATCATATCATTTAAATGTAATTCCATTAAATTGTCATTCTCAAGTAAACAAAGAAACTACATTATAAAGACAAATGTTTGTTTATCAAATGTTTGTTTATTAAGTATCAAGAATGATAACCCCTCAAACAAACACAAAATAATCATTAAATCTAATTATTTTAATAACAAATCATTGCTACTGGTTATGAATTTAACAAGTAGCACCATAAAACTATTACTATTAATTTTATTATTGCTGTTTTACTAATATTACTCGTTAGTACTACTAGAAATAACCACAACTTTTAAAAACTGAAATCAGCACCACCAAATAATATTTAACTGATGCAGAAAGAATTCAGCACTGTGTGATCTGATCAAAAAAACACACTACAAACTACATATCCCATCATGCTGTGTGGACTTACCGGTCTCCCTTTGGTTTGCGTTTGGGGGGCGGGGCCTTCCCTTTGGGGCGTCGGTCACTGCCAGAGCAGGGGCCCCCACCGGGCCCCGTGACCCTGAGCGACTCCAGACCTTTACTCGACCTTTTAAAGGTGAATTCCACCTGCTCGCCCTCCCGTAAGCTTCTAAATCCCTCCATCACCAGCTTACTCTAAACACACAGACACACACACATCATATAATACACAATTTCATTATCAGGTCAAAGTCCATAAAAACACAGTCATATACATTGGGGGTTCAAAATCCTGAGACCACCAGTAAAACTGTTTCTATCTTTTACAACAAATTATATTATTAGCATTTTTCTTTTTCGAAAATGTGAGTCTGAATTGTAAATATTGTACATTTTAAATCATAGTGTTTCTTTGCTTTGACATTTTACAAAATCTTAAAACAGACCCGAAATGTTTATTTACAAGTTTGAATCACAGTTTGAATCTCAGATTTTAAAGTTTTTACATATTGAAAATACACATAACAGTTGACATATTTGTACAGAGAAAATCACATAAACTCATGAAATGTTTATGATAAGTATAAAGTCTATCAGAGAGAGAAAGAGAGAGAGAGAGAATTTCTAGATGCCCAATTCTTTTTGTCAATATATATATTGACAAATTTTATTTATATAAATACCTTTATATAAAAAAAGAATCTTACAAAACAATTAAAGAAAATATAAAAACAAAACAAATGTATCCACAAATGTGCAGGTGTTTTACAGGTCTGATTATTTTAGTATAATGCAGTATAATGTAAAATCTTGTTATTGCACAGATGTACTAGCATTCCTTTAAGAAAAAAACCATCACATATTACAGCAGAGTTTTTACTGGTCAAACAATAAACCATTAACAGGACAATACAGAACAACCACAAATAACATCAGCATTTCACAGATAAAGCAAAAAAAGATGGGAGATCTACGTGTTTTTATACAAGTACATTCTAACCATGTGAATATACATGCAGTCACCACACTGATACATAACTGTAACACTCAAAACTAATAAACTACAGCACACACAGACCTAA
>JAZGTK010004504.1:0-24384 GCA_036877625.1 Ambastaia sidthimunki | reverse complement strand
TCTGTGTCGCAGTCTATCTCGCTGTCACTGCTCATGCTCGGCAGTGTGTGGTGAGACTGTTTCTGACAGAGAAGAGCTGCAGACAGATGTCCAAGTGTTTATATGAACCATCACGTTTAAGTTCTACTATGTTCATGCCCATGTCTTTTTCAGAAGTGCAGTACTAAACTGTATATTGCCTACTGGTGATATTAAATCTTATTTATTTGTATTGTAAATTGTATTGCTTATTTATTTGTATTGCACACACTTTAGAATGCAGTTAATATTTGTGAAAGATATAAATAAATTATATTACGGTGGCAAATAAGAACTAACAAAAAAATCTAAGCAAATAAAATGTTTAAACAAAAAGAAATTGGAGACGAAAACAACCTCCTCTGGAGAATTTAGAACTGTAATATTACCAGAACAAATCAAATTTTATGTGCAGCTAAATGAGTGGCATTTGCTCACAGTGTGTGCAGTGACTCATAAGACCAGTCAAGCTGTGTAGTTATGTTCTGATTTTCCTGTGAGTTTTTGAGAACAGATCTTCCTGTCTCACCTTCATCGGGACGTGAGGAAGATGAGGAGGATGGCTCAGCCAGTGACAGCAGTGACTGATGGATCTCACCAGTGCTCTCTTGGTCACAGTTGAGGGAGTCGTCCATCAGCAGACCAGACCTGAGGGATGCAGTCTTAGCAAATGAGTGTGTGTGCTACTTTGTCCTTACTACAAACTTCCTCAACAACATCTACAACACTTGTCTCGTATTCACAAATTAAACCTTTATTTTCCATTCAGGATTATTTCACCACAAAAACACTTAATAGCTAAATATAAGCATGATGAATTAGCCATTGTGCTTCATGTTATCTGAGCTAGTTAATGGTGCAAAAACAATGTAGTAACACTTTACTGCAGCAGTATCCACTATATTTTTTATTGGTAGGGTATTATAACCCAAGTACAGTGGCTAGTTTTAGTGCATTACCCGACGGCTGGAGTCCTGCGCTGCTTGCTGCTGAATGCAGGCGCTCCATTCAGAGCTGAGATGCTGAACAGTTCAGAAGATCCAAACAGAAGCTCCTCGTGTTTTGAAGGTTTATCAGAGGAAGAGGAGCTGCTACCCAGAGAGGGAGGAGAACTCTGCACACTGTGAGGCTGGAGGGAGCCTGCAAACCACAGATTAACCGTCTGAATATACCCTGAATTATCAGACCAGCTTTTGACCACAACTCTTTGCTTTTTACATCAATCCAGGTACTTTCAAAGCAATTGTTGCTTGTCTCCATAAAAACTCACTCGTGAGATGGAGAGAGAGCAGAGCATACTGACCATCCAGTGAAGAAGGTCCCTCTCTGGGACACACAGCAAGTTCAGCTGGTGACTCCCGTCCAGCTCCTCTCAGATCTTTCTCACCAGCATCCACAGCCCTGTGCAGGGAGAGGCCACCCGGCGCTTCCACGCTCTCCTGCTTTGGAGAACCAGCCTTCTTCACTCCTGGGACAGAGATCAAAGCGAAGTCAAGCTAAATCCAAACCAACACAAACAAATATTAACAGACACAACTCCAAAAATCAGAAAAGGTTGCTTTGATTCAATATGCTGTATATAATGCAGACCTTGATATAAAACAGTAATAACCCATTACCACTGCGAGAGTGTCGTGATGAGACGGGCCCTTGGAGGTCCATGGAGGGGCCCTGCTCATGGTTCGAGGCTCCTTGAGAGGAGACCCGAGGATTGGCTCCACCACGAGCCTCCAGCTGCACTTTTACATCAGACATCTTACTGCGCACTTCAGCCATCTGAGCCTTCAGTCTGATCAGAACCCCTGAATCCGGGTTCGACCGCCGCACAGCCTGGGGCCGACGTTCACGCTCTTTACGAGACATTACTGTAGCCGCTGTCAATCAAAGATAGCTTATGAAGCAACATACATATTTTGATGCTTATTTTGGGAGTAGTACTGCAGTAGCCATCAGAGTTCTGTTTACAGTTTACATTGACTAAAATGAGGCATGTTTGATTTTGACACCTTGGGTTTGGAGCAGAGAGGCAGGGGGCCGGGGATGCATCCCCCACAGTGACTCCACATGGCTGCGGTCTTTCAGGTCCAGGAGCTGGATAAGGATGACCGGGTCGATCTCCAGGAGACTGGATGAGGTCGCACCTGCCCCACGCCTTGAACTTCGGGAACTTGTAGCGGAACCTCCTGACCAACAGGGGGAGACAGTGAGTTCAGAGGCAATACTGCCTGTGTGTTTGGTGACATGTTTTGCAAAATATTTTGATACATTTTACTGATATTGGTATCGACTACTAAAATTGTCATTTAATTAGCTTCAACTCACTTGGCCGATTAAGCCATTCGCTTTAAATTGAACCGTTTTTTTGTAAACTGTTTTTGGTATTATATCAGCAACCTGCATTCTGGATACAGATTAGACAGATCTAGAAAGATTAGCCACTGAAAATCTTATAGGCTAACTCCTTATGACAATCCTCATAGCCATAGTCAGCCTACCTTTTACCTGACTATCTAAACACAGCTCTAAAAATATACAGTTTCAGTTAAAAGGTGTATTGAGTGAGAATGACTGATGACAGTTTAATGCAGTGAGCATTAATATCTTCTAGCAAACAGCGTTTTAGACTCTGCAGGATCTTCAAAGGCTGATATGCTAATTTGGCTTGATTACATCACTACGAATGATTAACAAGGTGTCGCCTCCGATGACACTTCAAAGCCAAGTGTTTCAACACACCAGATTGTCGTATGCATGACACTCGCATTAGAAAAACAGCATTATTGCTACAAATGAGGCGACATGGGGGGAGAAACGCTGGTTCACCTGTTGCCCCGGCAACATCCTCAGGTAATTCACCCTCTTCGAGGTCCAGATTCCCACTGTACTCCACATCATTCTCTCCAGACCTAGAACAGATGTGAATTCATAACATTCATTATTCCTCCTGCCGCTATACATTAATGCCTATATCTCTAGCATTACCAAAATGCCAATAGGAAGTTAACAAGTCTCTGATCCATAACCAGACTGCTGTAAAACTTGTTAGATGTGTGAACAAGGTTTTTAAGGATTAATTGCAACCCGACAGAGGAAAATGGGGCGTGGCCATTCAAACCAGGATTTGCATAATTCCCCCCATCAATAGTAAGAAATGGAACAGTCTGAAATAAGCCGCTCCACAGGAGGTGTGGATGGAGATCAGCTCCAACATCCAGCTGAATGTGTGTGTGTGTGTGTGTAACACATGCACTATTGTCTCAGGCTGTAGCGTGTGATGAGTCATTTCTCTCCAGTGGTTCTCTGTGCTTATCTGCTACAGTATTTATAGAAGCTGAGAGCCTGCACTCTCTGAAAACATCAAACCAATACCAGCACAAGCCCCCCTTCTTTAAGTCTTTCTCTGAACCTCAACTCAATCTTTACTTTGATAAGCAATTCTGTATGTTACAAAGATATTTTAGTGTCACGTTTAGAAGATTTGAAGGCAAATGTTGTAACATTAGAAGAGTAAAGTCTTATTTTTTTAGTCTCGACTAGAAAGTCTCCACTTGAGCAGAGTAATATGTCCAGTTTAAAAACATGTTTAACAAGGCAAATTTGGTTGGTGAATCTCAAATAAGTCTGATTACGGTCCAGTTGTTAATCATAATGTACAGTACAAATGTATCTAAACAAGGGTTTTACTTTTACAAATAGCACAAATACAGTTTAATCAAATAAATTCAGTCCAACGTAAAAATATGATGGTGGGGATGTCTGTGTCCCCCCATAGCAACAAAGATATCCTGCAGGAATCCCTGGTGCCCATGCTGGAAAAGCCAGAGATTTTGAGAAGAGCATTTGTAAGCAGGAGGCTGAGCTCTGATGACTCATTCGTCTCATCTGGTTTGAGCAGAAAGTGTGTGTGTGTGTGTGTGAGCGGGCATGAGCATGAGCAAAAACATGTGAGGTTCTGACTCCAGCATCTCTTTACACAAACACGAGCACTCTTACGGATCCCACACAAGTCAAAGCTGCTGATAGTGCTCGTTGACTCAGATCGTGATGGACGGAAGATAAAGAAGCACTCTGCTCTGCTTAAACACACAGTGAGAGGGGTTGCCTGTCACAAATGAAGCTGCAGCCCTAATTAAAGTGCGTTTTCAGACCAGGAGGTGGATACAGCTGTTTCCCTTTGGCACACAAAGAACCATGTCCTTCACAATAATCTCAGTATTTAACATCACAAAGACACAGGAGCGTGATAAGAATGGCTTTAAAAAACACTTTATAACGTTCACAATATTCTGGGTTTATATTGAGAATTTTCTGTATTATTAGATCAAAGTTATAAAATATTGTAAAATAATAATGATTTACTCTTTAGATCCTGTTTAAAGTTGTTTTGAATAGACAAAATACACACAACTGTGACTGCACATTCAGACAGCATTAAGCCAGTATATACTGTGTGTTACAGTAATTGTAACTATGGTAACAGAATAATTCCCACAATAAAGAATATATTGAATATACAGTAAGTTGGCTTGGCTTGTTTAAAAGCACATTGTGGAGTCTCTTCATTTTCTTGTGGTGTACTTACATGGTCTCCTCATCGATGTCGTTCTCCTCTGTGTTACTGGTGGCCGTGGAGCTGCCGGAGGTGCTGCTACCATCCAGAGGATTGATGTCTTCTTCTCCAGTCAGACAGTCCACCTCCAGATCTCCATCAGACAGCTCCTGATGTTACATCAACATCAAACTGATAAACAGTCACTGTAACATCACACTGACAGTCATGTAGCTGTCAGGCCTTCAGGACTATTACGATACACTTACAGGCCCGTTTTCTTTAGATGTCACATTTACATGATGTTGATCAAGATTTTGACTGTCAACAAAAGGTCCATGAAAACCACAGTTGGGGGTCTGCTTCAATAAGACTATTTTTTAAAAATTTCTGGTGTATAGCAATTTCTACAGTTATTAAAGGTATTATGTAGTGTTAGCAATAAAACCTAGCATCCTGACATTAGAAATCGGCTAAAAATCTGTGTGTGTGTGTGTGTGTGTAAGGGTCTCTTTTCTAATTCTCAACCCAGAATAATTAATAAATTACTCCAACAAAATTGAATGAATTTATGAATGCTGCTTTTTAGCTTTCCTTACATTAGACTCATCATGGTGTTTTTTTTCATCCTCATCTGCCTTCGTCTCCGTGGAGGTTGCTTGGCCCACCTCCTCAGATACGGAGATCTTCCCCTGACGTGAGTCTCTTCCTGAGGAAGCTGTGGGACAGAGGCGGCGATCAGGAGAGGAACTCCGAGACTTCTGTCGACGGAACAGCTCGATAGCCAGTCTCTGAACACAGCAGCAAAGCACAACAAACCTTGTTTTAACACTTTCTGAAGTAATATAACAATCCAGCACAGGAGTCTGAGTTAAGGGTTTCTAAAGTCAATATGGAGGTTGTTAAACTGACCTCTTTAAGGTTGTTGATCTGTTGAATATTGCTGGACTGTGCCGACTCCAGCTGAGTTATATACCAGTACTGATCCCTACACTTCTGAAAAAAGGTGGGAGATCGAACCTGATATCTGTGAGGTTAAAAAAAAACATGCATAAGTTAAAACTGAAATGAACTGTTTCTGGGTAAAAATTCCTGTAATTGGGGAAAAAGAAATACATGGGGAAAAATAAAGCATTTTAATTTGTACTTTACTTCTCAAAGCAATAGTAAAGCAATCAAAGGATCTACTAAACATAAGAAAAAGAGCTATGGACCTCAGCACAAGAGTGTCAGTCTGCATATTGAGGTATCCCTCACTGGCCAGAAGATCCAGTCTGAAGAACCGGTTATATCCCCAGCACTCCCCCACCTCAAAGTCTGAAGCAAACTCTCTGATGATGTTTTTGGTGGGGTCACTGGAGGCCTGGTGGACCATCTCCACCCTGTATTCATACCTGAGAAAACATCGTCAGTGAGAAACACTTCCTGTGCACTGTGAGTAGTTTCACAAAAACAGGAAGTGATGTTACTTAGGTCATTTTTGCTCTGAAATGTCTTACTTGGAAGTCTCGGGAAGCCCTGCCGACAACTCCAGAAAGACGGAAAGATAGTTTCCCCGCACAACCCCGTTACCATCCTGAAACAAAATAAATCAGTCCCAAGATATGAAAGACAATGACGTGACAAATGGAAAGTTAAAACAACAAAACGTCTATTCAACAGAACATGTTTTATTATAAAAAGCATTAAAGCGCAATATATAAAAACAAGAGAGGAAAATGACAAACCTACCGGGTACACCTTCAACCTCCAGCAGAGACCTGATATCTGGAGAGGTGGGCTATAGACGGGGTCCGCTCTCTGCCGCAGAGTGCTGAAGACATAAAGATAACACCAATTCAATTCATACAACACAACTAATGCAGCATTCAATTTGTAAATTGAAGAAAAAAGGGAGATATTATTACCTAAAGTTTGCCAAAACAAAAGTGCTTGAATCATAGGCAGGAACGAGCTCACTGAGGAGAAAAGATATTGAGTTTTTTAATACATGTAGGTCTTTATTTAAACAAAGAATTTCTTTTTAAAACAATTTAATTAAGACAGATTCGCTAGTGAATCATTCTGATTGATTTGTTAACTAGTTAATCAATTTAACTAAACTCCTCACACATCACTCTGGTGTTAAAGCAGGTTTTACTCTAGCTAGTGAAATGTCTGAGAGCACAACTAAAAAAAATGTTTTTCACAGTAGACATTGCTGTGCCTTTTCAGCTATGAAAATCAATTTTAATATTCCAGAGTATCTTCAAGGTTTTTCCTCGACCAATCACTTCAAAACAGCTTTAGATATAATAATGCCATAATGTCCTGAGGGAGCAAACCAGAAGGCCAGTTTTTAACAGGAAACAAACACTGCATAAGCAATGCGAGCATGTTTATTCATCATGTTCACGGTCTGTCAGAACGTGTGCAGAAGTTCAGGCTTTCATCTTGTCCCCGTTTAAAACGTCAGATTAACAGATGCGGCGTGTACCTGGTGAAGTCTGGTGGGACGGGTGTAGTGACAAAAGACTGCATTGGTTTCCTGTGAACCTGCTGGAACATGAGCAGAATCTCGGGACTCTTGGAGATCAGCTCGCTCTTACTGCACGACCTCAGCTGTGGAGCGCAAACACGCTCGTGTCAAAGACCAAAACATCTCAGTCAGCTTTACTTTACTGCATCACACTGAGGTCACGTACCTGATGTTCAACTTCCTGCAGCAGAGACTCCAGAAGCTCTGTCTCCTGAGTCAGAGACGTCTTCTGTCCTGTGGAAACAGCAGATATACGTTAGACAAGAAAGATCAGAACATCTGCTTGTGTGTGGACCACACCAGAAGAAAAGAGATACCCATGAGCGTGATGAGTTTGTTCTTGAGTTGATTGTCGAGTCGTGCGATCATCATTTCAACGGCGTTCCGGATTTCCCGAACCCTCTCATCCTTCGCTCCGCGCACCGCCTCCACGTTTTTCTCCTGAAATCCATAACATGCTAATGAAATGAGCCTAACCTGGAAAATATTTTTACATTTTAAAACTAGTTGTTTCATGACCTAAAGCTGCACTCCGTAACTTTTGCCTCTCTGTCGCCATCTCTGTTTGTAACATAAAATTGCAGTTTATTTTATGTACTTTTCTTTACATATGTTGAAGTTAAATGAAGCCAAACTGACATATCCTCGGAAATCGGCCCTGACAGCTCAAATTATAAATCATTATTATAAACGTACTGCTGTGAATCAGGGTAAGGTTAGAAGACCATTTTGAACACTGATCCATTTTGAACTTTGTTTTGTTCAATAACTGATTTTTATTAATTTTTAACCAAAAACAGTTACAGATTGCAGTTTTAGGTCAAAGTTAGTGTTAGTGTTAAAATTCCCAAATCCCTTTGAAAAACTTAAAGGGATCAACATTTAAAATTTTCCTCCCAGTCTCAGTTTAAACTTGACATTATTATGAGTTATGCTGCCATCTCGTGGACAACAACTATCATTCAAAAGTGAGATATACAGTAATAGATTAATGTGGGTTCCTCATTGTCCTGTTGTGTGACATTATGCAAAATGCCCTCTGGAGCACTTACCAAATCAAATATATGTTATCAGATCATATTTGATTTATCATTATTAGACCCATCTAAAGGGCTTTCTGGCTGATACAGTATCATCTATTATAAATCGTCAACTCAAAACACGTCTGAATGACTCTGTGTGGCCTACTCACCACTTCCTGAACCAGACTAATGAGCTCCATTAGCCGGCGCCGTAGCTTAGCAACCTCCTCGTTCACCTTTGTCACATGCTGCTCATAGATCTCAGCCAGGGGTTTGAACGTGTGACCTCCATGCTGAGGAAATATGAGGACAAATACGCAGGTTCCTAAATGCATTCTGTTTGAGATATATTGTATTTTTGAGTGGTTGCTCCTATATGTGACAACACATCTCAGGACATTTGTATGCGAAGAGGAAATGACATCATACAGTCCACACACAGTCCACCAGCTTGACTAATTGATTTGGAGACAGAACTGCGTACCATGCCACCCCACAGCGCACACTGGTGACAGATACACTTCTTACAGGTCCAGCAGAACACGCTCAACTTCTCGTGATGGTTCTCGCACCTGTTGGGAAGACAGAATGAATTACTGATGGTCACTTTGCAGTCCAGTCACAGAATAAACTATATGCTTAAAGGAACAGTACACCCCAAAATGAAGAAACTGTCACTGATTGTTTACTACAACAGAACAGTATTACAGCGTGAATGAGTGTGTAGCTCACTTGTCTTTGTCGTTCTCCTCATGTTTTGTGAGGTTGCACAGCTGCAGAGTGTCCAGCTGTTGTGTCACTTCCTCGGCCCAGCGACAGTTCACCAGTTCCCTCAGCTGAAGCGGAGCTCTGAGTTTGACATGCGAGTCTTTATTAGACACATTAAAATGAACGTTTCTGTCATGAGCAGAATATAATGGCTTTATTTTTATTATTGATTTATTTGTGGGTGGACTATACCTTTAAGAAAAAAAGAGAAAGAGAATCAATCACTGAGAACAACTAATGTGTTGATGTTTTATTAGAAATCATTGTTAGATTTTTAGATAAGTGATAAATTGGTCCAGTATCAGCACTCATTATATGAATTTTGGTTAAATTGAGCTTCTGTTTGTACACACTGTTTAGATTATTTTGGCAATAATGTAAGTGTGTTTCTTGCAGGACGATAAATTCACCGGTATCTCTGATCCAGAAGTCTAAAGCGTTTTTGGATGAGATCCTGTAATGTAACTAATCGATGCCTCACTGAAATGAACTCATTCTGTGAGCACTAACAATAGAAAGATCAATACTGATTCCTTTGGGGTTTCTCATAGAATAAATATTTCGAGATTAACTTTAGATAAAGTCACTTACCGACAGTGGGGGCATTGTGCTCTCTGCTCCGTAAGCCATCGCTGCCAGCGAGAAAAAACAAAAGAAAGCTCTTACTGACTCCATTTGCTAATTGACAAATGCTAGTTGGCTCATCCAGTATTTTTATGAGGTCAATTATTAAAATGGGGTTTAAAAGTTTTATTAGTAGGAATCTGTTCAACAAAATCTGTTTTGTACTGGGCTGCACTTGGAATGTACATCTGGAATTTTCAATACAGCTGGAAATCCTGACAATAAAAAAAAGATCTAAAATTATAAATGGAGACATTTTTGAAAAATCTTTCTGTAGCTCTTGTCACATCAAGCTTCTGAAGTCATCAATATGATTTTTGTTTAATATTCTTAAGCTATATTTTATCGTTCATCAGTTGCTATATTGTATATGATGAAGGTGTTGTTTTAAATTAAACGTCTCTTATCTAATAGTAATTCTGTTGTGACAAATTAAGATCTTAAGCCGTTTCCACTTCATCAGTTTCCACTCTGAATTCCCTACATTCAAATTCCCTCATGTCCCGTCAAGCTAAATGCTAAAGACAGCACAGGAGGTCCCGTTTAATTAAACAGGCCTTCGGTGCAGTGTGAGCATTCTGCCACTTGTGTTAGCGTGTGTGTGTGTGTGTGTGTGTGTGTGTGTGTGTGTGTGTTCACCCGTATACAGCTAAAGCAACACAGTTTGGAACAGTGAGGGCACAGCCGAGCGTCCCGCAGCTTTTCCATGCAAATGAAACAGCGGAAAACTTCCGCTATGCTCTGAAGAGAGACGAAAGAGATACAGAGGGATAAACATGAGACTGTTCTGTCATCTAGAAAACAACACAGATTAATCCAAGTGAATGCAACAAGCTTTTCGCTAGTTAATAAATGCATGACTTACAAAACTTTACTACAGGGATAGACAATTAAAGCTCAATACAAAAAACAAATACAATAGCAGCTAAAAACCTACAGAGTTAATCTGAAAGTCTTCTTTTACTTAATAAAACTTGACACAAACAAATATACTCTGAAACACAATGTGAAACAATTACTGTATGTTCAAATATCACATTTCTGACCAGCACAGACATTAGAAGCTATATCAGACACTAAACTCGTACAGATGATTTACATTATGTAAAGGTTAAATGTTTTACGTTTGTGGTTTAATCATACAGCTTTACAAAAACAATTACAATACGATTTCATGCACAACTTAGACACTTTTTAGAGTAACATACAACTACAGTGACCTGTACACATACCTCAACACTCTGCTCATCCATCTCAGCCAGATTTACCTCTAAGAGACAAATATCTGCTAAGAGAATCCTGGTATGAGAGCCACTTTCACTGTGTGAAAAACAGACAATATACATGTTCATATTTCACTAATAGAACAATATCACACGCACACAGCCGACCAGGTCATATAAGGATAGTTTACAGTATTCTTCTAAATTGTACATCCCTATACATGTCTGGCCAGGCAGAATAGATGTGAAAAGTGACACAAAGGGTATTGGTTTGCATGAACATTACCGTATGTAACTGCAGATGGCCAAAACATAAATAAAAATAAACACCAAATATATTTTATGCACTGCCAAACACGCTACATGATACATCTGCCATCCTCAGTAGGAGGCTATTGTGGTTTATAAGACACATAACGGTATGAAATACAAGCAACGGATGGATTTGTGTTTACAAACTGTTTAAGGCATAAATATGAAAATGAATACACGAATGGTCAATATAACAGCCAGATGGATCCATAACAAACGTTGTCATCTTTAAAAACAGTCTACAGAGTCAAATATTTAAGCACATTCATTAAAAATCAGGCTTGTGTTTGAGTATGGCTAGCCTTGAAACCCAAAACAAAGATTTACAGAGCAGAGGTTAAAACAACAGACCATTAAAACGAGAAGACAACCCAAACACAACAAAAACACACGACCAATCGCCCAGACAGGGACTCTCAGGTGATACAACACAGGTTAGCACATTAGCAGGTTAGCTGAGGTTTCAAAACTACACCATGCAGAACCAACTCTCGTCTGTCAAAATGACGCATTTACCTTGCGACACTGCCCTCGATAAACTGAGCCCGTCGCTCCAAATGTGTCTACATCAAACGCGACTAACTTAGTGTTTCATAACCCGGTATTGTAGAACCAGATTGCTTGTTTATAGCCAGCAGGGAATGTACCGCCTGAATGCCAATGTCAGTCACCATTGAAAGCCGTGTCAGTCACCATGGGAAACCGTATCCACCAATCGTTTTCGTTGTTGGTGGGCGTGTGCGATTGTATTAGCCAATCACAGACAAGCATTTTCGAAAAGGCGGTGCGTTTAGCGTCTGTACACGCCTACTTGATAGCGCCAACATCAAATTTATAATTTATGACTAATCGGTGTAAAAATGTGATTTATAAAGGCAAATAATACTACTATATTAAAACTACTTATTAAATAATTAATTTATTTTTAAAGGGCAAAATACATTTTAGGGTTATAAATAGGGTTTTAAAAATATACATTTATTTCTTATAATTATACCATACGGATAAACACCAAGAAAGCAGTTCAAACTAATACACGAGTAAGATGTATAATGTATATAAGATTAATAATCAATAATAATCAAATAGCATATGTTATATCAATACCCAAACCAATGGAACAAAATTGATTTCACATATTGACTGAATAATGCTGTAACTCATGACCTCATAACTCATGTAACTCCGTAACACTTAGTAACTCATGACCTCAGTGTATCACTTGTGGAGTGTCTGAACTCCTGAGAGAAAGTGACCTACATTCTAAACTGAGAACATCAGGAGACCTTCAGGTACTGCAGAAGCATCGTATGAGACTCAGGTTTGGTGGGGCTGCAGATCTGTTTTGGATGTAATGAGCCATTTTCAAAGTCCCATATGAACGCATGCAAATTAAACAGTTATATTCAGGCTATACCCAATGAGAGCAATACATCTCATTATTGAGATATTTGAGGTTGCAGACTGACATCTGCACATTCTCAACATCTTCAACTTTTACAAGTAAACAGCCAATGAGAACAAGCACCAAAACACCACAGGACTTTTAAAATCAGTCTTCAATGTAGGGTTTACAATCAGGTCCATTACTGTTCATGTTTTTGGGGATTTTACCATGTGGTGTCAGTAATGTGCCACACTTCTAAGAGACTGATATTAAAGAGTTAACATGAAAGATTATCTGTTTAAGATTAACAAAAAAAAATCACAGACCACAAAATACCACACCTCAAGTTTGTTATATTTACATCATAAATAAAGTAATTTAGTTAAAACACCACACACAGTCATAAATCACCATAATTGATTGACACTGATTATTTCCACACAAGTATAGTGTTGTGCTAAGTACCTGTTACAGTTACACCTGGGATGTTATTAAAATAAAAACCGAATCACATTTAAACTGAGAGTACAGTTGACATCAATTGCAAGACATATTAATGCCATTTTTATCTTTATGTACATTTTGTTGTTACCATTACAGTATTTTACGGAGATGTGAACAAAACGTGCAGCTTTATATCAACGCCAATAATGCATTTTGTTTTGCAAACAAACAAATACATATAAAATAATGTTTACTGTCTGCACAACATTATAGCTGATCAGCTGAAAACAGTATTTAGGAATGGTCGTCTTTAAAATGTACCATTTGTAAAGACGAGTAGAACTTTCTGTCAGGCATTTATAACATATCAAACTACCCAACAAACTGAGTAAAACTTGGAATTTGGTTTAACTTGTTTTCAGAATAAGTAAGCAGCAACACATTTTTATGCCAACGAATACGATCACGGCCAAGACAGTCACCCAGGAGGACTGGAACATCCCTATTCAGTGACAATGACTTATTTACATAATATGCTGATATGTTGAGTATGGGTGCATTAAAACTGCCATATTATTAGGAGGACATATTAGCAGCTATTACACTGTGATTTAATAGCTAATAAGGTTGACCTAATCTATGACAGATCTTCTAAAGCCAGGTTTGAAAAGCTTTAGTCTCAAAAACTTTCAGAATCAGAAGCACAAATTAAGTCCTAAAAGAATTTAAGAAACAGATGATGATTTTACACGGAATGCTAACATCCATCTTATCCCCAATACAGGAAGTAAATAATCAAAGAGCTCTAACAGGTGAAGTAAGCATATTGCTGGCCACCAAAGACTAGTTTAGCCGGCTAACCAGCAAACACTTGAGGCTGCAGGGGAGGAGGTAACCTGTCGTTCTCCACGTTTTCCGCATCTATCGCGGACGCTCGAGGTTTGATCTCCAGTGGATATTTTTCCTGGATGTCCTGCACCTCACGGGCCACACTGTCCTGCCATTCTGCCAGTTCTGTCTGCAGGCTGCTGGCCTCCTCTATGACCTGCTGCTGTCTTTTTTCAAGGCTGGACAGGATGCTTAGATTTTGATGGATCTGGCTAAGCGCCGGGCTGATATGGGAGTCGGCCTGAGGCCAGCCTGCAGGATCGTCCTGCCTTCGAGGCGAAGCCTGACCGGACATGTAACGCTCAAAGTCCTCCGGGCTGAGATTCAATGACTGGGCGTCCAGTTTCTCTATGAAAGCTACAGCACAGCACTGCAGGAGAGATTGAGAAGAAGATTAAGTAAAAACAACAAAAGAGCAAGTGAGACAAAATATGAACCCAGAGGACTAAACTAGACTAAACTTAGAACAAACAATCAAGTTTAATCTAAACAATGCTTGATCTGTGTGATACTGGAACATGTCCATATCTAATGTAATGAACTTTACCTTTGGTTGTACTTGACAGGACCTGACATCCACTAAAAATGACCAGTTGCTTAAAAGCGTAATTTGTTTGCAGATGCCTCTTGGTTTTGTTTTTGTCTATTTTATCTAATGTTCTGAAATTCATTTAATTCTCAGGCTGTGTCCCAATACTTTTCAATGGCTACTAAAAATTGTGTGAACCCACCAGGTTGGTGAAGTAGTACCCATCTTCTCCTTTCATGAGTCTTGAGGGGTTGCAGAAGCGTGTGATGTACTGGATGTTGGACTGCAATCGGGGCGGATTGGCCTTCAACACAATATAGATGAGAGTGGGCAGGAAGTCGTCTGCTGAGGCTGGTTCATTCTTGGTGACCCTGATGGCGTTGAAAATATGCTTACTGCAACTGGTGATGCAGGCCAGTTTATCCTTCGGCACACGCTTGGAGTCCATCTCAATTATATCTATGGTACAAAAAAAACCTAATCTGTGATTTCCCAGAATGCACCTTGATGGAGAAAACTCCAAAACAACAGAGAAATGACAAAGTAATATAATGGCATGGAGAAGCTTTGCAGACCCACCTGTGATAGCTTTGACTACACTATCAGACACCTCTGGGATCTCCTCATCCACAGGAACACACAACATCTGAATGGTTACCCAGTGCAAGGCCCTGGAAAACCAACGATATTCAAGAAGCTAATCAAGACTTAAAGTGAAGTGTGTTATTTATGCTTCTCTAACAACACCAAAAAAATCGGAATGGGTTGAGCCAATCTTAATATATTAGGCTAGTCGGGATTCTCAAACAAATGTTTTGTTAGCACCACAGACCAGGGCTGCATTATATTAATTATAAGAGGCTCACCGAATCCTGTGCTGGGTGGCTAGATCTTTCTTCTCATCATCTGTAGTCTCTGGACAGAAGACACTTTTGTAGAGTCGAGTCATGATGTACTTTTCCACCTGGTCCATCACCCTGTCCACCTTCTCGCAGGAGCCTGGGGGAAGAGAAACACACATGGCTGTATTTCAAATGTCACAACGGCAAATTTTCATGATACAGTTTTGCATATATGAATCTTTCAAACTAATTTTTATGACAATCTGAGCATGGTGAAGATAACTCCGCCCATGATGTACTGGTTGTACTGGATTTGCCCTGGATTTAGGTCAATTGTCCCTATGACTTCCAATGGCCTTCCACTTATACCCCTGCTGATCCACTGGCCAATCATGGAGTCCTATTGTAGTTGTGCCATTTACATTATAAACCTTTAAAAAAATTCAGATCAAATTTAGTCTAACACTGTAAGCTAGTGTTTACAAGTTTGTCATGCTTTAAAAACAAATATTTCATGCCCCAAAAAGCTTAAATGTGCCACACTGTTGGGTGTCTGGTTTCATTTTGTAGACAGTCTTTCCAACAGAATTCCAAAGATATTTTATGGGTTCTGTGATGGATGATTATTACCTTTAAAATGATTCATGAGTCTGTCAGACATGTTTTGGTAGAAGTCTTGCACACACTCAGACAGTTCCTCTACACCGAGATCCTGCAAATATGTATGAATATAAATGATTACGCTTTTTGAAAATGCCATTTAAAGTAAAAACCAAAAATACTAAATTCATCAAAATACAAAGGTGCACGACAAATAGCTCATTACAGTAACATGTCTTGAGGATTTAAAAAGATCAACATGTTAGTATTATAGTTAGCTTACAGTATTATTATATAAGCAACTAGAATGCAAACTTGCATACACACATACACAAGCTAGTCCTGAGATGTCTCGGATGGTTAATAATAAACACATGGGTGTGTGACTCTGGATCAACACACATTAAAGCCACACCTTTTTATTTCCCATGCTCTCTATGAAAAGACGGCTCTGTTTGTGGATCTCTCTGCCGGGCTTCTGCAGGGTCTTCAGGAACTCTATAAAGTCTCGTGACACCCGATCGGTCTCTAAGCTGGACTGTCGGGTGATGGAGGGGCTTGGTGTCTTTCCCTCGTGGCTCTCTGAGGAACACACGTATAAAAATGGAGCATGTTTACAAACAAACAGTATAAA
This sequence comes from Ambastaia sidthimunki, assembly GCA_036877625.1. Lineage (NCBI taxonomy): Eukaryota > Metazoa > Chordata > Actinopteri > Cypriniformes > Botiidae > Ambastaia > Ambastaia sidthimunki. The sequence goes on along the minus strand of JAZGTK010004504.1, from coordinate 8,026 downwards.
GATCAAATCGAGACGCATTAAAGTGGTTTGAATTTTAAATGAGTTCATGAAGACTTTCATTCATCTAGGTCATTGCAAAATGTTGTGTGAAAATCAGCCCATTGTTTACCGACTAACAAAGCCACAGTGAAACATTTTGAAACAATGAGTCCAATTGTAACGACTGAATGTTACGCAACATTTTGCAAATCATTGAATAAACCACATAAACTGTTAATGTGACAAGACAACACGAGGTATATTAACAACATCTGATTGTTCAATACAAGTCCAGACAAACACAGAATCTTCCCAGAAGTAAGACTTGATGCTAAAATACTGGTTTGTTACCATGCCAACACCTTTGACATTGAATTGAAGATTGCAACAAAGTGTCCAACTAAATAAATCAGGACCGAAATCTACCAGCATGTTTACATTAAAGACTACACAAACTGACTAAAGTTACAGATATTTAGCATGGTCTAAACTAGGGTTGTGCTATATATGGTACTACAAAATGCCACAGTACCATCAGTCTAATATTACGCATAGAAACTAGTAAGTTTCATGAATCCATTTAACATTCATTTTGTAATTGATCTAAAATCAAAAGTCAAACAATGTCTTTGTTACAGGTTTATTTAGCCTGATTATTTGCACTGAGCTCAGCGTTTGCAGTTCCTGTGTGTTTTGATACAAACTGTGTAGTCTCTTAACAATTTTTTATGTATATAAAAAGGAACTAAATGCATTCAGCATTCTGAATAGACAGTTTCATTTCATCCAACCTCAGCCTAAACACTGTTGTGCCAGTCTTTGTGAATGCCCCTTTGACAACAATGGAGCACTGAATGGTAATCCGTGCTTCAAGGCTACAATGATGTGACGCTAATACCCACCTCTCAGCCTCCATACCAGAGCTGCCACAAGAAGAGAGGGCGATGCAAGACAATGAGACAGTACACATGAAAATGGCAGCATGAACCAAATTAGTATTTTTGATGCACACAAACACAACTAACAGAGAAATAAATGAATACACACAAAACTTAGTATGGCAGTATGTCACAAAGCTCCTAAGGGGGGTTTCCAGGCAGACATAAAATGTATGAATGAAATCGCCCACAGGGAAACATTTTCGGAGAGTTATTTGTGGTGCTTTGTGAAATACTTAAAAGAATAGTTTACCCAAAAATAAGTTTTCCAAACAATTAAAGTAAATGTTTATTAAGTCCTATAACGTTACTTGATATTCTTAAAACATTTACCTTGTGTTCTATGGAAGAATTCAAGTCTTACAGGTTGGCATGAAAGTATGACAGAATTCTCATGTTTAGGTAAACTATTTCTTAAAAATACAGAAATTTTTGTTTTCCTTTACTATATCAACATATAAGATAAAAACACAGATACTGTGGTCCAGCCCAGAAAAGACAAACACCGCAATCTCCACCCACATCCTTTCTCATCCTCCCCAGATCCTTCAGGCTCTATCCGTTACCTTCAGTGGGTGAGCCCATCTCCCAGGGTTGGGTAAAAATTCCCTTCAGATCCCTCAGTAGGGTTTCTCCATGGCTCTCCCTCCTACCCTGCAACTTCTCCTCTTTCTCTCGTTTCTCGTTTTCTTTTTCGGGGGGGACTAAAACACCCAGGGCAGGTGACACAGAAATGGGGAGTAGGGGGTGAAATGTGGACAACGACGGAAAATGTTTTGCTCAGACAAGATTGAACGAAGGGGAAAAGAAGGAGAAAAATGGAGAACACGTGGGAGAGATGGAGCGGAGATGAGATGTAAATGAAATGAAAGATGAGAAGCAAACTAAAAGATGATTGGATACATTTTTTTAAAAAATTAACCTTAAAACAACATAATAGATAAATAATGGGACTGATCGCAAATGGAATGGATATTTAAATAAACATGAATCAAATCATTCAATGATCAATAATACGCCACATTTTATTGATAAAGCCTTTAGTCACCTGAAAAGCTAAAATTATTTGCATTCTACACAACATTTGCATTCATGCCAAATTGTTGTGTCTGATGCTGGCAGAGTTTAAGGCTTTATCAAAGAAAGCATCTAATGATACAGGAAATGACTGGGACTCTGTATGATGGGGAAGAAATCATTTGCATATAAGTAAGCATGATTTCTTATCAGGAAAACAGAGGGAAGCACAAGTATGTGCAGTTTTCTATTTTGTGCTCTGATCTAAGCAAAATCTACAGGACTGACACACTGCTGAGTCGACAAATAAATGGAGATTAAACATCAGATTTATTTCTTATGAGCTCAGTCCAGTATAATAAGAAACACCTGCTCTGTAGTTGAACTCTTTTGACAGGGGCTTTCAGGTGCCCAAAACAACCCAAACTTTATTATAAGGGCATTATTTTCACATGAGGCAAATAAAAAATGTCAAAAGAACACACCCATTCCACAAACCACACCCACTATTTAAAAACATCACCAATCACATCCAGACCTTACAGCTCCATTCCCGCCCACTTCATACCTTTCTTAGGCGCTGTGCGGGAAGAGGGGCTGAAGAACTTCTTCACAGTGGTGACCTTGCGAGTTTTCTCATTGGTTTTCTTCTCCTCAAACTTGGAGAAAGTGGCGAGAGAGTGCTGAGAGTGGGACTGCGGGGGCTGGGTTTGAGAGGAACCATGAATGCTGACATAAGCCGCCTCCTCTTCCCTTTGCAACCTATGACAGAAAACACACTCTTGAATTTTAACATAAATCCTAATGTCACTCTGGATTTACATCAGCTTTCTTTAGAATCATAACTTTTAATCTTACAGCCTTTCCACAACTCTTATAAGCAGCCTGTCAGACTCACTTCTCAGCCAGGGCCCAGTCCTCCTGGATCTGCCTCTGCCGGGCTTTCTGGTACTCCTCTCTCCAGCATTTGGAGCACAGGCCCTGCCAGGCAGCATTTCCATAGTAACCGCAGCCCTTCTTGCACAGCAGTTCTGATTGGTCCACATGGATCCCCCGTCTCTCAGAGCGCTGACTCATTGTTTCCTTTTTGTCTGTGTAAAGTCAAGAGACAAGATTGACATTGAGGGATGTATTTGCATATTTTGGTGTCAGGTTATACAATGCACAACACAGAAATGGTGCAATAAAAATAGCTATCACCTTTGCTAAAAGAAGACAAACAAGAGAAGTCATTTGAACAATTTGAGCAGCGCTTACCCAACAGAAAATGAAACCATGTAAATGTCAAATACAAAATGCAAACATTTTAGAATGCAGAACTTAAAGCAAAGAAAAGAGAATTAAGCACAACAGTCTTACTATTGTAAATTACAAAATTAATATCTATAATATACTGTCTGGAAATGTAATGTCTGACAACACAACAATTTATATAATGTAATAACAAAAGACAAAAGTCTTTAGTGCAAAACTATGATCAACAAGTTTTAGCACTGGTGACATAAAATAGCATAAAAAAATAACACATTAGACATCGTTTAATGACGGTAGGTCCACAACCGTAACTTAACTATTATTTTACTATTAGAGAGTTATTAAGGGACCTAAGAAATAATTATCCACTGGAAAAACACGCAGCGTCATTTAAACCGCCGCAGGCTAACACGTCAAGCTACGTGGCTAAAAACAAACAAAACACACCGACAGTCAGGACTGGACTGTGTTAGATAATTATGCAGCACATATGTCCAAAGCTGTAACAAACAAACACTGTAAGCTAAACATGAAATTATTTTAATATATGTGCTAATGTACAGGACAGCGATGGATTACTGGTCATACCTCGTCACCGGTCTCCTCTCCGTGGATCGCAATGACGTCATTTCCGTGCGACGGCTCTTTGCGTTCTGTGGGCGGGGTTCTGTGGGCGGGGTTGTGTGTGGGCGGTCTGGGCAGGAAATGTCAACATCTAATACATTACAATTGTTTTCTAGTGCTGTCACCTTAGTTTAGAAATAAAAAGTCACTTGAATAAATTGCAAAATATAGGGTTTATTATCAGCACAATATTGCAAGTACATTAATGCAATACAAACAGTATTCACCAAATGTACAACAGAGTACAAGTATCAGTTCAGACTTGAGCAACATAAAGTACACTGGGCAAGACTGACAGTAAACCCCAGTTTGGATTATCAAATGCATTTAACTGATTTAGAGAGTAATTGCAGATTACAGAGAGCTCATGCAACCTCATGTGGCTTTCCCGGCTCTCGCAGCAAACTTATGGTATAATATAAGGTTTCCAATATTTTAATAAAATAACAATTAACGCTAATGCATTTGCTGAGGGCTATGCTATTAAAAGCATTAACAAATGCTATCTGCAGCAAAAAAAAGGTAAAAAAGTGCCAAAATAGCAAAATGGTGGCTAACAGTCTTATGAAGTATTATTTTAAACACTCCCTTAAATTTGTATTTAGTACATTTAATATCTAGTACATAAACTTACACTAAAAAGAAAATATCCGGTAATCTATTTTGGACTCATTGTAAAGTTTTATTAGTATTAGTGTTTTTTATTAGCCTGAATCAGTCTGTGGTATTTAAAAGTGATTTATGATTAATTTTAGAACACCGTATGTGAAGCTTTGTGTGGCTGTAAATGCCAGATGAGTCTTTTGTGTTTCTTGTACCGTTTTGCTCTCTATTGGCAATATAACAAAGATCTATTGAAGTCAAGTAAAACACATTAGGAAAAATCACCTTAAAATACTGTAGCGGTAAAACTCCTTCATGAACAATACAACACAAGTAATGACAGATCTGTAACTTGAGTCCAGTTGATTGATTCTTTGATCAAACCATTAATACATTCATTGCACTAACACAGAAAAACTCTGTTTCACATCATTTAAGTTCCTCTAAGAACAATTCCAGAAAACTTGTTAAAACTACAACTGGACAAAACGATTCCAAATATGGTCTACTTTAAATAAATGAAGCTAACAGTTACTTACAAAAACTAAGGGTACAGCTGCCGAAATAAAGGAATAATTCGGGTTGCAAATCATGGTTTCACAAAAAGACCTACCAAATTAACAACCAACAACTGCCGTCTCCATTGAAAGCTTGTCGTTCTTTCTGCTCAGTTGAGTTGGATTCCAGATCTCTGCTGGTTTCATGTAACTGTATATAGCAGCAAACATCACTCGCTCGGACCTTGTGCATCTCAGTTCTTGGCAAAAGAGGTTTAAGACATCCTAACCTTTCACCACCAGGTGATTTTAAACTCATAAATGGGCCTTTTGCAGTAGTAGTGATTAATCAGATGTTTGTCACAAACACCGATACACTGTTGGTCAGCAGTGATACCGCGCTCTGCCAGGTCGCTCACTATGCAATGAAGAAGGTCATAAACATCTGCCACGGCCTCCCAGGGACCGAACGACACGTCCACCTCACAGTTGTGCTCGAACAGCTTGGCCTCACTCTCCGAGCGCTCGAACCTCAGCGAGTTGAACAACGGTCTTTCATAAGGAGTGATGGGCATCTCCTCCTTGTACACGCAGATCTTCAGCTTCGCGAAACGAGCCTTTCGCTGCATGGCGCGAAGTTTCGCGATCTCCACGATGCGTTCTAAATTTTCTGAAACGAAGACGGCACAAGTTTAACTGTTTCAGCATGCGTTAGCAACAAAAAGGTCATGGGTTCAATCTCAGGAAACAGGCATCATGATAAAATGTTTACTTTGAAGTTACTTTGGATAAAAAATGTTTTTTAATTTAAATAAATTATAAGTAAATGTGACTGAGGTTTCAGTTAAGAAATGGGTCTATATTACCTTTGTAATAGGGCAAGAGATCAAGAAAAGCCTGTCGCACTTTTTCTCCAGTAAGTGGCTGTATGTCTTCCAGGTTTTCCAATAGAGGCCCAATAGCGTAGTACTGAGCTTCTCTGTGCACAGCACGAACACGGTTCCTCTGAGGCAGCTCACCCTCTCGCAAAAAATTCAGAATATCCCTAAAGTCAGAGCACTGAATCATGTTACCTGATTAGAACACTGAACCATCACGAACCTGACAATCTACTAGTTTCCCCAACTTCCTTTTTACATGACTAACCATATATGGAATAATAACCAGTAAGAAAAAATTCTATGACTGGTATTACAGGGTTTTACCTCATTATAAAGTATTAAAAACCTAAATCAGTAGTCCTATAAATAAAAGTGTTTATTTGGTGAATATGTGCACTTTTATTATAAACTATATAAATTATATATTTATAGTATAAACTCTTAAAATGGACAACAAGCAGTTATTTGAGTAATCCAATGAGGAAAAAAATAAATACAGAAGCATTCTGATTATCAAAATGTTTGCTTAGTATTTTTGGTTGCATGTGGGTAGTGGGCACTAACCATAATCAGACATTCAGTAATGTAAACACTAACCCAAAATATGCTCCGTCTCGGTCTATAAAATATCTTCCCTCTGAATCACGAGGAATGTGGTGGCGGCCACTAAACATGGCAGCCAGCATTGTGTCCTCATAACGTCTCAGAGTGGACAGACGGGTGGTGAAATATGTTCCTCCCACATTCAGGGGTATGACCTCTGGAAACTTTCAAGAGAAAGAAACCTGTGTTATCATTGTGCCTTTAAAATATTTGCATTAGACTTATTTTACAGTAATGCATGGAGTAAACATAAAGTTCTGAACATTTTGGTGGACATAACCCATTAGTTTCTCAAGCTGAACACATTACACATTATCACATATCACTTTATAAAGTACATATTCTTGACAAGTCATGCGTCTGTGGTGACATTTCACATGGGCCTTCCAAAACACTATAGGTTAATCCCACCGAGCAATATGATTTGACAGTCATGTGACATGAACCAATCAAAAAATACATAGATCCGCCCCCTGGGATCATGAACCAATCAAATTAAGGCAAACGGGAAGAAAACACGGCAAAAACACACAGCTGTTTTCTATCTATGGCACAGAATATGTGAATTAAGTACAATTTACGAGACTGGATTTATACATGTTTCCGACCAGATGATCTAAAGGTCGCATTAGAAAGACACAAACAAATGCAAACAATGTATGATGTTGACATATGCACTTACTGTACAATATAAAGCTTTATTTTATAAATAGCACATCCTCTTTAACAATTAGGGATTTACCTCCTCAGGTGCGTCTAAAGTGCGAAGAGACTTTGCGAGGTTAAGATTAGGGGCGGGTATGGCAGGTTTGCGGTACTCCTCGTCCCCGGTGATCGCGCCCGACATCACATCTTCCTTATCCTCACTGTCGCTTGCAGCCGAAAACACCACCATCACTCTCGGCTGAGGGACCGTCCGCCCCTCCTGCGCGAACCTCCTCACCCGTGGTGTTGCCATTTGGATCGGACCTGCTGCGCTAAAGGAAAGCGGAGGCGGTTCTCCGTTTGGGGTTTCGCCAGCTCCATTATGCTGCATGCACACACCGACACCCGGTTGTCGATTATCACCCACACCGAGACTGTCAGCGATTGTTGTGATGTCCAGGTTGGTGTAGAGGAGGACGGCAGGGTAGCACACCCCAAGCGAGAGGTGTGGTCTCCGGGCTGATCAGGTGGACGTGAGGCTGCCCCAGTGCTGCATGCTCGCTTACAGTCCGTACGCAGATTGCGCAGGCGACAACGCAGTGCGTTGAGTGTTTTTAGGAGTGTCCGCCGCTGCGGGCGTAAACATATATAAAGATTTACAAAAGTGCCTAACTTGTGTACACGAAGATTATCAGGCTTTACTGTTATACAGGGCAGAGTTGACAATAATAGCCGGTAGAAATAAATGCAACTTTATGTAAAGTATTTCAATGTAATTCAAAACAATATATTTGTTAAATACTGGAAATGTAATACAATGCAATATGTAACCAAAACATTCCCGTGTAAATAATACAATACACATCTGATACTCTGTTAAAAATGTTGTGATAGAAATATATATGTATTACCTTATAATTATGAACTAACTGCCAGAGTAGTTCATCTTTATCTTTGATCCTTATATGAGATTAATTTAAAGACT
>JAZGTK010004503.1:0-24387 GCA_036877625.1 Ambastaia sidthimunki | reverse complement strand
TCTGAGAGTAATGCTAACTTAGTAATGTCGTCTGGTTTTGATGAAATGTAAAGTTGAGTGTCGTCTGCGTAACAGTGGAAATTTATACCTTGATTTCTAATTAAATCTCTGAGGGGCAGCATATATAATGTGAATAACAGAGGACCTAAAATAGACCCTTGAGGCAGGCCGTATTTTACTGGCATTAATGAAGATGATTTCCCTTTGAGATGAACAAATTGTTAATGGTCCGACAAGCAGGAACAAAACCATTGCAACGCCTGACCTTGAATGCCGACGTAATTTTGTAGACGGTCTAACAGCACGTCATGGTCTATAGTATCAAATGCTGCGCTAAGGTCAAGTAGGACTAATAAGGAGACGCAACCTCTATCCGCCGCTAATAGTAGGTCGTTGGTAATTTTGGCCAGCGCAGTTTCAGTACTGTGGTGTGGTCTAAATCTTGATTGGAATATTTCAAAAATGTTATTCCTATGCAAGAAGGCACACAGTTGCAAGACTTTTTCTAAGATTTTTGACATAAATGGGATGTTTGAAATGGGTCTGTAGTTTGCCAATTAATTTGGGTCGCTGTGAGGTTTCTTTAAGATAGGTTTAATGACTGCTAGTTTGAATAAACCTGGGACATGACCTAAACGTAGGTGTAACGAATGCTCAGGAGACGAAGGATCCATTTGCAGCAATTTATTAACACCAGAGTAAACAAACAGGCAGAGGTCAAAACCAGCAAACAGGGTAAACACAGGAGATCCAAAAACGTAATCAATGTCCAGGCAAGAGATCAGGGCAGGCGGCAAACAATAGAGTAATCCAGTGTACAGAATGGGGGTCAAAAGGCAGCCAGCAAGTAATCCAAAACGATAGGCAGTCCAAGGTAATACACAAAAACACCAAACAACCATAAATGTGTTTAACCATACACACATTTTCAGTATTTGAATTTACATAACAGCAGCGGTTAGAATTAGAAGTTGAACTTGCCAGTCAAATTGAGCGGATGGTCCTGGTGATATTGTCCGATAGTAGAGCTGCTCCGAATTGGCTGGGGTGCAGGCCGTCTGGGGTGCAGGCCTCGGTCGCTCCCAAAAAAGATACCAATTATTTATAAACAGTAGATTCTGTTCATTGCACCAAGAAATTAACCACTGATTTAAAGAAAAAGTCTACTGAACCTTTCGGTTCCTTGTCGATAGGTAGGAAGTGATCCTGATATGATTATCTTCGTTGAGTGCGATGAGCTGCGCATTGATTCGACCATTTTCTTGAAGTCCTTTTTAAGAATTTCTGACTGCCTCATCCTGATGTCGTTCAACCCCTGCGTGCAGCCTGACAGCACCGACGCTATCGCCATCCTTCAGGACCGCGGGTACCTGTGCTGCAATGTCGAAAACACGTGCACCAGGAAAACAGTGAGTGCGCACCTTACCTTTGGCAGAGGTAGCGTGAACATGGCAGATGATGGAATCTCCAATGATCACGGCAGCACATTCTGGCTCGCTAAGAGGGGTGAAGCGGTTGTGGGTAGCGATCCCGGGAGCCGGTGACAGTGCAGTGGTCGCTTGGGTCCTGGGTCGTGCCTTATGCCTCAGCTGGTGTGCCGGCACCGGAGTGAAGTTTACGTGCGCTGGTCGAGTGCTGGCTCTGCACCTAGGGGTAGACGGCGTTGGTGTTAATGCAGCGCTGACTTCAAGCCGTGGACTTACCACACAGGATTTTTCCAGCGTGGTTCTCCACTCTAGTAGTACGGCCTGCCTCTCGAGAAGATCATTAATGAGCTTTTGCATTTTCTCGAGTTCTAGCCACACCGTGTCCAGCTCCAACGAAATCTCACCTGCACTCAAAGGTAGAGAGACATCTGAGATATAAGCCATAGTTCTAGGTCTAGTTATGAAATAAGCGAATATAACTGGTGTGTGGTGTTTGTTTGTATGGGCGTTTTTTTTTAGTTTAAGCGGTACGAAAATCGTAATAATGAGTAAAGTGAGTGAGTAAACTTATCCGATTGATATCTAAAGAAGTTGTTAGAAGTAGCAAAGAAAAATTTTCGCAACATTCAAAAGTTTTTACGACTGTTAGACAGAGCTCTAGCTCTGACCACGCTCCATATAAATGCAATATAATACCTTATATGCCATTTAACTATGTTTTGTATATGTTGGCTACTCTATTCTGTGGTTTATTTTTGTATTTTGTTGTCTTATATTTTGTAATTATTACTTTGAATACATTGCTACCTTAACAAAAATCTAATTTGCTGCTGACGGGGTCAGATGTATTCTCTCTCGCTCTGCTAACGAGAATCTGAGTGAAGGGGAGAGACATGTGTTCAAAGAATTAATCTGTGCTCTGTTTCTGCAGAATAAAAAAAACCTTGAGACCTCCATCATCAGCATCATCTTTATTGAATAAAACCACAACCAGAGTAAAACTGCTACAATATCATCACACAAAGAATACTGGTGTCCTTTTACCGAGCCCCCATCGAAAGTATACTAAAAAACTGTATATGCATTTGGTACACCAGCTGTACAGTGGCTCAGAGGAAAACGCTCCAAAGGGTCATCAACTGCTCTCTCCCCACACTGGAAGACCTACACAGCTTCCGTTGTCACAAAAAAGCCCAGAACATTATTAAAGACACTTCACACCCTGGCCACTCCCTGTTTAAACTGTTGCCTTCAGGCAGACGGTACAGACTAATCAATGCAAGGACAAATAAACTCAAACACAGTTTTTACCCAACTGCAATAACATCTCTTAATGATGCTAAAAAATTTGCAATAACCTCTCTTAATGCTGCTAAAATAATGTTCAATAACCACTTTTAAAGCTGCTTAAATAATGTGCAATATTTTTTTTCATGCTGCTGTCTTGGACGCAATGAAGGATGCACAAACTGGAGAACACTTAATTACACATATATATATACAAAATATATATACAAAAACCAATTTAGAGCACCTCGCCCTTATACATATACATATATATATGTAAATGTTTGTCGTTGAATGTTGCAATGACTGGAATACGTTTTGTTGTACCTGTGACAATGACAATAAAGAACTATTTTATTCTATTGTACTCTTAGAAAAGTCCTACTTTTTACTATGAATTTTTTTACACTTTAGTCAAAGCTTAAGACTATTCTTAAGAGCACTATTCTTAAGTTTTATACATATGGGCCAATATCTTTATCTCCTTTGTTACTACTTTTTTGTACTTTATTGATAATCTTCCAGACCTGTTAATCCTTGTTAAAATATCCTTAATTTTCAGTGGGTGCTTCTAAATATTTACAGGCGCTCCTAACTTTCTGATTGTTAGCAAACTGGACACAGGACTGCAACAGACAGTCCAGATTTCTGAGATCACTAGTTCTCCCTTGCCAATGCAGCAAGTGCGTATTTAGGTAATGATGACCATATTTGGGGTTTCCTGCCGCCATGCTGACTTGGGGGCGTGGCGCACTTTGCTGCTCCCCAGTTTGCATGAGACGTCACAGCGGTATGTCGCACAAGTTTTTGCAGTGATTTAATTAGGGCCTTATTTAATGTAACAGATGAATTCACATAATATATCTGTATGATTGTGATCTAAGGACCCTATGTGATGTATTGCAGATGCTTTGTTAATTATTTTTTGTTACTTAAGCACTTTTTTTGTAATGTCTGTAATTTTCTTATTCACAGCGTTGTGCGTTGCCGCCGCACGCTGTTTTATATGCTGCATGAGTCCCCATATACATTTGTTTGTTTTATCCAGAGCCAATAAATGAGGACATGATGGCAAGGATTTCAGTGTATTGAGTTTATTTCACAACGCAGATATCACACCGCTACAACCATGACTTGTATTCTTTAAGAGTGAAAATCTTTATACGCCGCAAACCCTGGACAAAACTTCTTTGAACTGAACAAGAGCATCTAGACTCCTCCTAGTTAACTGCCTCACAAGGCCTCAAGTACTGGCACTGTTTAGACCTATGGCGGATAGTATTCCGGCTCTGTGCCGGATCTCCTGCGTACCGGCATGACTGCGAAAAAGGGTTCACCCAGAGATCTAACAGACATTTCTCCGCATCTAACTGGCGCAGCTTTCATTTCAACCACACTAAAAATAGGCCTACTAGCCAATCAGAAATAGGGTGGGGGTGGGCCTTGGGTCTTGGCAAAACACATTGATTTAGATCCAGCAGTGCCACCTAATGTGTTTCCCATACTGTCACCTTAAGTCAAAGGACGAACCGAGCGCAGTATAGTTGTGGTTTGATAGTCGCTGGATATTCGATCTCAAATTTCCCCGCATTTGGATTTGACAGCAAACTTCAGTTAAGTAACGAGATCAGGGTTACATACAGTTCACACCATTGTTGTAACACGGACTCAGGACACAAGGGATCCATGTGCAGCACTTTATTAAGCAAAGCGTAATCAGACAGGCAAGGGTCAATACCAGCAAACGGGAACACAAGGGATATCCAATAGAGTAAACAAAGTCCAGGCAAGGGTTCAGGGCAGGCAGCAAACAACAGAGTAATCCAAACAATAGCAAAGGGTCGTAAAGGCAGGCAGCAAGGAATCCAGAAACGATAAACAGTCCAAGGTAATGCACAGTATAAACAAGCCACAGAATAACACTCAGAAATGTTCCCACAAGTGATCAACAAGACTTCGCAATGAGTGTGTGTGTTGAATAAGTATTTATACAGTTCATAATGAGATGTCCGCCACCTGTGAAGGGCGCGGCCCAGGTACGGGGTTCATGGGAAATGTAGCCCTAGTACTCAGGGGATGGCTCCCACTGGCAGCCCCTAGAGGGAGCCACAGAGGCCGGATTCGTGACAATTGTCATGTTTCAAACAAAAAAACAATACATTTCTTGTCACTATCGAGTTCCATCCAAAAACCAATTTAGAGCAGCTCGCCCTTATACTTGCGGTACTGTCTGTGTAAGGGAGCGTCAACAAATGACAGATTTAAAATGCATGCTTTTAAAGTAGAAAGTCACTCACTGCTCATTAAAACAAAAAATATTCTATGAAAATCAACTAAACAATATTTATCCATTCTGTTTGCTGTAGTAGCCTACTCCCCAATACAAACCATTACTTACGACAGCTGAGGTTTTACTGATATGTAACTTTATACAATCATGGAAGTGGATTAATTATAAGAAAAATTCACCAAAAATCAGCAAAACAACCTTTTCCTATTCTGATTGCTGTAGTACCTTCCAACTCACAGCACATAATTACCACAGGTGGAATTTTCTTGATACACGAAAGGCTGTTTATATATCTGGGCTCAGGGGGGACACAAGATCATGATCTGCCCATGGGTTAAAAGGGTTATTTTTTCAAATAATGTTATGTGTAAAAAGTGCATCACATACATGGCACCCCCCACCACTGCCCACCTCTCGGGCATGAAAAAAAAAGTTCAGGCTCAGGATTTTTTTTTTCCACTAGCAGCCCTGTAGACCTACTCATGCTGTGTATATAATGTCATGTCCTGTGTAAATGTATTCATACTCCTTTCCCGTACATAATCAACACACCTCATTATGTGGACACAAGGGAACATTTTTTTTTCCCCTTATTACAGTTTTTGTTGTCTTGCTGTTAATAAATAAGGCTGAGACTTAAAGACCACAAACAAGAACAAAGACGCTGGAGTCTTTAGTCACTCCAGATGAGAACTTGAACCAGACAGGTAAGTGCTTTATGGTTTAGATTAAATATGACTAAGGTGCAAGGTTTAAAAAAAAAAAAAAAAGTCATCTTTTAGGCATGTTAGAACTGCTTGGAAAAATTGAGAAAAACAAACAAACAAAAAAAAAAAACTGCTTTACGTTTAAAATCCAATTTAATAAACCTTTTACAAAAGCACAGAAATATTAAAGAATTTGATTTACTCAGTTTTGGTCTATGCATTTTATTACAATAATAAAAAGACCTTTTTACATCAGATTTGAGTTGTATTAATTTTAATAAAGATACACAGCTCTGCCAGAGAGCAACCATTTAATACATTTAAATAAACGAAACGCAGCTAAACTCCAAACTCCAGTATAGAAAAGACTCACTGAGAATACACCATTAGACATTTTTTCATGCAATCAAACAAACCTCTGGTCTTTGTACACATTGGTTTGGACATACTGCAGGTTTGTGCTGCAGTTCATTGATTGGTCGAATCCTCCAGCAATCCATACTTGCCTGAGAGTATCTGAACTGTAGCGGAGAAAGCACTGCAGATCAAAAAGACGGAGTAAGAATGCTAAATTTAAACACGAAACAACTTTGAACAAATGACAATTGCTATTGTAGTACAAAGTGAATTAAAAGTAAAGTTAAGTGTAACTTCTGCACTTTTCTGCAAGAGAATTACCAAACAGCACTCATACCTACTTCTCATTACCTAACTGCACACATAACCACTTTTTAAACAAGTTTTCCCAAACACTTCCTTTGCCAATAGTTGGACAAATGGATTGGCCTACCAATGCAAAAACTCTGAGGTGGGACTATGTTGCTGTGTCAAACTGGCCAGCCAATAGCACTACAGGGTTCACAATATGCAGTAAAGGGTCATAATAAAAGCGTACATTTATCTAGCACGAGCAGCCATGTAAATAGGCGATATTTGAGGTTGTTGAATTATAGGCAAATGTTTGCCTGCAAAATTTTTGCTTTCCTTCCCCTACAGTTGGCTTGTCAATAGCACGGTTTTACAATATTGTGGTTACTGTGACAGATGGGCTGAATAAAATTCACAGTCACTCTTTGACAGCATGTGGCACATACAGCTGTTTTTTTTCTGGTATTGGTCCGATAAGACAAAAATCGCTCATGACGACCAATCAGCTTGGTGTGAAAAGGCCTCAGTTGTCTCTGCACACTCAGAATTATTTAAAAATCAAAAAAAAAAAAAAATACACAATAATTTAAAAACACCAATGAAATAGACTTTCTGAATATTGTATATAGTTTGAGTGTTAACATGGCTTGTATAACATCAAGAGTTACTCACCACCCAGGTCTAATCACTCGATATCTGCCACACACAGACAGATCTACCACTGTAGAACCCAAACGACTTTTGTCTTCAATTGGGCCACCATCCACCACAACAGCCAGACTGGGCCACAAATCCTTAAACTCCTTCAAAAAAAAAAAAAAAAAAAATCTTAACACAAGCTCCTTTTGAAATGATTTGCACTCTTTGATTATGACCTATACCTACATGTACCGCAACAGTGCTGGTGTGCAAGCTGACATTAGCACTGGTGAGTGCAAGGGGCTTAGTGCACATCTGACAGAGACGTCTCATAAACGGATGGTCTGGAATACGAACCCCTATGAGCTACAGGACAACAAGCATATGTCTTCAAACACACACTCATACTAAGAGACACACATTTACACAAAAAAAATTAATGTTTGCTGTAATCAATGCCACACCCACCTTTGTAAAAGGATTGAGATCAGTGTTGAGAGCAGCGGATCTCTCTAGAACCAGTGTGACAGGCCCCGGCAGCAGATCTCGGAGTAGGTCCTCCTTTACAGACACCTTACAGAACCTAAAAGCATTTAGAACCCACCTGTACAATCAGCTACAAGGTACACTGACTCACTCCACTGCAGATGTCAGATATTAACAAACCTGTAGATGTCCTGGATCTCTCCCACACAGATGGCCAAAGGTTTGTCCTCATTCCTGCCTTTAATATCATAAACTCTTCTGACAGCCTCCGAGTTCTGTGCCACACAGGCCAGACCATAGATGGTATCAGTGGGCAGAGCCACAACCTGGCCATCTTCAAGAGCTATGACTGTGGACTTCAGCGTTTCTGCCCACTCTGTTTGATAAAGATACATGGCAAAACATCAGTGAAAACATCATTTAGAAGAGTCAGGTGGACAGGACAACTGAGGCACAACGGAGTTTGTTTACAACGTGAACACGTTTACGGAGTTCATTTTGTTACTTCATTTATACTGCGTGATACAGATAATGCATTAATGGTGCGATTCATGCATATTTGTATTAATACAGCCCGATTGTGTCTTACCCATATCATCTGACGGTCGCAGGACTCTTGCCTTTTGCGCATCGCACATGCTGACACTTCCTATAGAGTTATTTAAGCGCGTATAAGAGGAAATAGTTAAACTTCTGCTAGTCGTATAAATTGATCGATGAATAACTTTAAACATCAACGATCAATGACGTACGGAAAGCACGCTTTAATACAGCAGTATGCCTTCACGCCTGACAACACTTCAAAATACAAGTCCCCCCCTCACCCCAACGGAAATAACAAACTAAATGTCTTTATATAAGAGCCTTATCTTAAGTACAAGAGTAACATTGACTCAAATTCATTTAATTGAACAAACAAATTATTATTTTTAAATTATTCAAATTTGTTGTAATGTGTTTCAGATGTGGAAAATGGAGAGGCGTTTATGAGATATGTAAATCAACTAGTTTGTTTAAAGACTAATTGCAGGAGTGTCAAATAAAATAGATACAAAGCAGGTGCATCCAGTTAAATTATTTACATAATTAATTAAGACCTATAAACAATATAATAAACACCGACATATAATTAACCGCGTCGGGACACTTCATCGCATAAGTAAAACTAAAAAATGGACTCGCGTGATAGTAAGATACTAAAATAAATGAAAAACATGTTTTCATATACTTTCATAAACTAAACAAATCGTGTTGATTCTTTAACATCTATACTTCAGCAGGACATATTAAAGATCTTCCTTCAGACCAAGTACATCTGATTTTTTTTTCAATATGTTGTGATTTAAGTTTTATTATAATCAAGTGCGATTTTAATACAGTCTTCCTGCACCCAATCTGTGAGGGATCTTGATGCCAGAATCTTAGACAGACACGAGCAGATCGAGCTCTGTACGGCCATCCTAGAAGACCTGCTGCACGTCCAGAAGATTGCTAAGGTACTTTTACAATCTTCACTTCAGTTGATTTTGTATTCTGTCTGAAATGGTAATTCTTTCGTTTTGATAGGAACGAGGACTTGAGAATGTATCATTTCAAGGACTTGATAACTGAAGTGTTTCTCTTATTTTATTTGTATCTACACGTGTATAAGGAAAAGGTTAAAGTCTTCACATGAAAGTGCTGGGCCGGAACATTAAACCAACATTGTGAAATAAAAAACCCCAAACATTTCACTGTTATTGTATTGCTTTTTGATTCAAAAAGTCATTACAAGAATGAGGAAAAAAAAGAAAAGTTATACTTTTTTTTTAAAAACAGATCATTGCATTTACAGATTCCTCACACTCTGAATATCAAAACCAGTTTTTATGGAAGAATGAACTTCCTCTTCCTAAGATTCTGAGACGCCACTAACACAGTCTTTCTGACTCCCCTATAGATATTGCAGCAATGAGCTGCTTCTCCAATCAGCAGTTTAATGCCTTTAAACCCATGTGTTCAGAATCTAACAGAACAATGATGGCACCTGACAAAGGTGGAATGAGTCAAATAAACATTGAGTGTTCATTGCACAAAAAGCGTGACAAAAAGTTATTCACATTGGAAAGGTTGTGTATCCATAAGTAATATAACCATAATGTAAAGGTTTAAGTATTTTATTACTAATGTTAAGTCAAATCCAGGATTTTTAGCTAACGAGTAGGTTTTTGATTCAAGCAGCAATTTTAACAGGTAAGAAAAAAAAATGCAATAAATACATGAAGTGCAACAAATGAAAACCGTGCATTTTATAGCAAGCACACGAAACGGCTATAAATGTTTAGACACGTTAAAGAATAAAGGCTTGTAAAATATACAAAACATTGCAATGACACAATCGGCTATTTTTTAATGATGCCTTGCATATGATAAATATGACCATTGATCATAACAACAGGGATTTTGCTTGTGAACATGTAAAGTGTTTAGTGGTTTCTTTTGCCTATGTTCTGGATGCTCTGACACTGCATAGTTCTGTTGTGTTTGTTAAAGTTTAGGTAACTAGCTTCAGTCTTACATTGTCAACCCTTCTACTGAAATCCAAATAAAACCAATGGGCAACGTGTACTCTTGACTAGACTGGGCAGTAAGTGCCACCCCATTATAAAGACATTTTAAGGAAAATAAGGGTGCTTTTCAAATAATTAGGATTACAATACAATGTTCTAGTATTGAGTTTGCACAGATTCTATTAATAAACAATAAAAAATGTAATGGAAAATATCAAAGCTGTAGTACACAAATGACCAACATATTTAGCTGCAAAGATACGCAAATTCTATGATGATCTTCTGATGTAATGTACCGTAAATGAGAACTTTACTGAAGTCTGTTTATCACTGGACTGAGAAAAAGCTCCTTTAATTTAGCCAATTAGAAATTAAACGGTGAGTATTATGGCATTGTGTGAAAAGTCAAAGACACATCACTTAAACCAAAGAACTCCAGAACAATTAACTTAGCTAGAATAAGGCAATTTTTGTCCTAGATGAGGATCTGTCTGTCTGCTCTTCAGTGTGGAGATCTACACTCAGTTTAAATCAGTACTGCATAATAGATGCATGCGTGACAGTAGAAGGCAGTGCATAGTCACACCTATCAAAACCAAAGTTCTAATTTCTCAGTTCTGTACAAAAATACAAGTTCAAATACAAAGGCTTAAACATTTATCATTTAAAATGTTCTATTTACATAAGGGTCAGCTGCTTTAAACCTCTATACAGCAGTGGTGTATAACTCGGGTTGTGTTCTCTCTTCAGGTTTTAGTTGTCTAGTGAGCAACTCAAAGACACACACGCACACTTAACTCATATTTAACCTCGTGAAAATGGAGACATGAAAATTAAGCACACCGTATTATTCCCAAATTCTTATTAACAACGCAAAAACTCAGCATCAGCAAAAACAAATTCAGTGCAATATATATTTTACAATGCACATAATACACGAAGGAAAAGGGTATATGTGCTTAATGGTCAAGAAAATAACATCACAATTTAGAAACTCTTAATAGTCCTAAACACAGGCTCTAGTGTCTTTCTATAGAATATAATTTCATATTTTTCTCTGATTTTGGGGGAAAATATAAACCAGGAATTTTCTTGTACAGCTTTGTAAAATTCACTTAAACAATATAAACTTAATCTGACAAAAAATGGGAAAATAAAAGCTACATTTATCTAACAATTAGGTATTTCAATAAATTAACATTTAAAATGAGATACTATTATAGGCAGCCAGACATACCATACATTTAAAAGGCGAAAGTGTCAGTTTGTCCAAAGTAAAAAAAAACTGCAAAATATTCTAAAAAATACATTGTCATGTACCATTACATTTCCATTGTAGCATTTCTAATAAATTACTGATAAAATACTTTTATGTAGATGTCTTCATTACCTATAAACATACCAGTGACCAAATGTGCACATTCTAATTAGTCTCATGAAGTTCAAGTTATAAACTCAAGCACGGCTTGTGTTTGTGTAAAAGGTGTTTTGTTTTCTATTGTAAATCTCTGTAAATAAATTGTGATCAATCTGCACACCTGTAATCCTTCAACACCATTAAATAAGTCTACAAAATAAAATGGGGTAAAACCGCACTGAGCAAGCTGGGTAAAAACCCACTAAACCACTTTGTCTGGTGCTCTGAATTGTTCTGCCTGCAAATCTACTGCCCTTTTTGTGCAGCGAAACACACACTTGGATCAAGAATGTATGCCCACAGACACAGTAGGGGGTGTTTAACAGAGGTACAGCTGTGCGCTACCCACCCATACATGGTATGGACAGAACACTGCAAGGCCGGAACCTCTAGTGTACTCTAGGGGGAGCTTTCGCTATTTCCATCAGCTGCAGAGAATTCATCCGCCACCATGAGCAGGGCCTCGATATTAGCTGTGGTATCGGGGCTGAGCAGATCCGTCACATCCATGCTGGCCATTCCATCGGTGCAGGGGTTGGAGGTCACCGGGGTTGTCAGGTTCTCCAGCCTAGGCTGTGGTGGGGGTACAACAGTCTTCCCTGCTGAAGGGCAGCACAACCGAGGAGCTTCTGGAAGGGATGGAGGAGGGGGTGGAGCAGGGGGAGGTGCTGTGCTCTTTGACTCCTGAACAGAGGGGGCAGCACTCTGAGCCAAGCTCTTGTCTTTAGCTGAGTCTCTGCAGGCACAATGACACTGGCAAGACTCTTCCTGCTTTATGATGATGACCGGCAGGCTCAGACCTATCTGCTGCACTGCATTCCCTAAAACACAAACCCTGTGACAGACCCCTCGGCAACTGGATAAATGAATAAAACTGAATAAAACAACCCATATGTGCTCCATCTTACCTGGATGCCCGCTGACTGGTATGGCTGTTGTGAAAAAAACTTTTTCCACTTTAGGGCCCTGAAAATAAAAAACAACATACTTCACTCAGCAACAGAGCAAACATGTATAAAATATCAGAACTAACAGTAATGTACATTTGTTAATATTACTTAAAGTCTCCCTGTGGTAAAAAATCTAGTTTTCACAACTTTTCTCATCACAATGAATATGACACATGATATACATGTCACGTGACATGCAAAAACGAATCAAATTCAAAATTATCAGCGTGCCACCATGTTAAAATTTAGCATTCTAGTATGTTTGCTCACATGGATACGTGATTGATGGCTTAAGTTCAAAATATAATTTATTTTCCTTCACAAATCTATTGTTTGCTTCAAAAGACATTAACCGTGGATGGATGCATTTTAATAGAATTTTCATTTTTGGGGGATCAATTTCCTTTAAGAATGTCACTTTGATTATCAAAGATAAACAGAAATGTAATTATCAAATACAGAAAGACTTCAATATGGCTTCTGCATATCTATAGTAAAGAATCATCTTGTGTTAATTTTTAAATCAGTTGCTTACATGTTAATTTTGCCATTGAACAGATTAGCTAAACCACTGAGTCAAGCTTTTGAAAGGAATAAATATGCTTATCAGATAAAAAATAATTATCAGAATCCAAATTTCAGAAAGTTGCCTGTTGGGGTTATTTTAAGTACAGGGCAGTTTCTAAGAAAATCGTGATGTCAGTTACTGTGGTGGAATGATTCTCTGTGCTTTGTTAAGTATATGGGGAATAAAAGGCTAACCTTATCTGTGCAATGTTCAAACTTAGAACCTCATTGTTATGACAACATACCTCGGATAGACCTGGTAACTTTCACACAATCTTTTATTTAATTATCATCTAAGCATTCAGACACTTAACAACTATAATAATCAGTAGGTGTTTAAAGAAGTTTAGTTTTTTTGGTGAAATTATTTTGGATAATTGCTATGGAATTTTAAACGGATATTATGACACGTGTTGTCATCATAAGTGAATGGGCTGAACTGGGGCGGACCTGTTGTTCTGGGTTCTGCTGTGAACTGCTGAGGATCCACTGCAGGTTGTGGTCAGACATGACGATACTGGGCTGCAGGCCAAGCGTGGGCGCTATGCTGATAGTGGGAGGGGGAGGAGCCAAAGGGACCGTGTGCGTTGCTGTGGTCGTCACTTCTGGTGTCACTGCCACTGCGTTGGAGACCCCAGATGTTGGCTGAGCCACGGGAGTCAATGCCACATAATGCTGGGCAACTGACGGCGTGGATGAGGCAGGCGCCTCTTTTGAGTGTGATGAGGTGGGTGGGGCAGAGGGTAAAGCCGGGGTCAGTAATGAGCTAGTAACAGCAGGAGGCAGGGATGGCAAAGAGGGGCATGTTGTAGGAGGAGCTTGAGCCTCAGGGGCTATAATGGAGCAGGACGAGGTGGATGAATTAGGCTGAGGGAAGCCAGAATAGACAGACACATCCGTAATGGCTGACTGAGGAGATGTCTCAAGACCAAATGACTCCACAAGGTTATCTGAAAGAACAGAGAATGGAAGTGACACACAGAATGTAATGATTGGTTAAGTTATAAGGTCATTCCTCACATTTAATGTTCCCATCATGCTCCAATGCTAAAACTCCTACAAGTTTTTTTTTTTATATTTGGAACAAAATACAAATAGTATTCTGGTACAGTTCATCATTCACTGGGAGTTCTCACCATCAGGTTTTGGGTCGTCTTGGCCGATACTGTTTTCAGGACTCTGGAACATCAGCTCAAAGATCCGTATAGGCGTGACACTGTTCAGATCCACACCCTGAGACTAAAACAGGAAAGTGTGCTGACATGCCCTCTTACAACTATAACACAGTTCCTCATTAATAAGGACAAAACTTACATTGTGGTTCTCCTGGAGCTCAGAATCGGTAGAAATTAAGCTCAGATCACTGAGGCACAGCGAATGATTTGCATCCTGCAATTTAGAAAAAAAAAAGAAAAAAAAAACATTACTAAAGTCCACTAGTCACAAACAGCAACATGTTGAACAGCCATAGAGGAAAGTGAGTGAGAGAGGACCTCTGAGAGAGGATGACTGCTGGTCACTGAGAATGATGGACCCTTATCATGACCACGAATGTGACTCTTCAAACTATACTGAGAGCTGAAGGTCTTCTCACAGCCATCACTCGGGCAGAAGAATGGCTTCTCTCCTGACACAGAGAGAGATGTGGATGTTTCCATATGGATGTTATGATGTTCTGAATGTTTTTATAACAAGTTATGTAGTTGCTAGAGTGCCCTGGAGAGTTTGTAGGGCATCAGTTAGCAGTTACTAAGGTGTTCTAAATGTTTTAAGCATGTTGCTTTCTGATATTCTTGTCTCTGCTATCACCGACATTCCCCCTCTAGTGTCATTCTATGGAATGATTTGACTATTTAATCAGACGCCAGATGAAAATTTCCAAAGACACCCCATGTACAAATTTTATGTGTGATTATGGAAGACTGACAACAAATGACTTTAGTGAATTGTGACCATTACGCACGAGATTTGCTCTAGGGTCAAAACATTTGCTGCAAAAAACATTATTGAAGAGAACAAACAAAAACACTAGAAAATATAGAACATGGACTTTTAAGATGATTAACTGAGACTTTGTCAGCCATATCTTAAGCTGCTTTCATTTATTTTCTGTTTTTATATTTTATATTATCTTCATATTGCAGTCTTGTATACGTTTCACAAACCATGCTCTTTCATTGGCTCACCAGTGTGTGTCCGAACGTGTGTTTTTAGATGATGACTAGCAGCAAAAGCCTTACCACAGCCATCATGGTCACACCTATAGACACCAATGTGTAAAACACAAACATTTATTTTGTGGCATATATAATAAATGATTCTCACATTATTCAATCATTATAGTCACGTGGTGCTCACCGGAAAGGTTTTTCTCCAGTGTGTGTGCGGATGTGTTTCCTCAGATCACTGAGTGTGGTGAAGTACTTAGTGCATCCCTCTGATTCACAGTTAAACGTCTTCCCAGTGTGCAGTCTCTGGTGTGCTTTTAGTCTGACAAACATAACCAGAACGGAGACCTGTAAGTCATTCTCGCAGTGCATGCGACACAGTCACTCTTCCAGTGCATGCGACACAGGTTAAACGTGAATAACTCATTCACTGTTTTTCCACCCTGCATGACTTTATAGACAGAATATTTTAGCCTGAAAGTCTTAGCCCGTTTGTTTTCTCTGGACTGAATAACTTTAAGTTCCACTGAAGAAGCATATTTAGGATTGACATGATGACAGAATTAATAAGGCAGACTTTCCCCAGTGGTGTCCACACTGAGGCTCTGAGGTGCTTTGCTTCTTTTTAAGCATTTGTTTGAACTGGGACTTTATGTTTATCCAAATTAAGGAACATCTGTGAAACATGAATTCAGTACTTGTGGCGCATTAGCATCATCTAGCAGAAAAGAAAAACACACACTTCACCTTTCTCTAAAATCAGATTATTCTCTAACATTTGGGACCAGAATTAGAATCAAGAATTAAGTTACAAGCGGCTCAAGAAAAGTCCTTCATCTCACACATCAGACACATGCTCTTTCAAATTAGCATGCTGCCTTAGAAGATACCTACCTATGAAGACAACAGACAGTAAGACAGCTGAACATGTTTTGGAAAGGAGCTGCTATCTTTATATAAAAGAGGCTCTGTTAATACAGCAGCCTAGTTTACAATCAGCTACTTTCTATTAAGAAAGAAGTAGTATGGGCTGTGATGAAATGAGAAGAGTTTATAAAATATTAATAAAGCCAGTCTGACAGAAAGTGGGTGACTTCAGGGTTAAAGTCACATGAACATAATTCCACAGCAGTCTATGAGTCTCTGACGCACACATATGTGCACACATACACACACAATGGGATGCAGGACTAGTTACAGAGCATTGCGTTCACCTGTAGAGTGTGTTGAAGGCTTTCTCACAGCCCTGAACGTCACACTCAAAGGGTTTCTCCTTTGTGTGGACACGGACATGGATCTTCAGGCTGTAGGATGTCAGAAAAGCTTTGCCACAGCCCTGCTGATTGCACACAAAGGTGTATTCACCGCGGTGAGTTTTTTGATGTGTGCGAAGGTTTCCTGCAGTGCTGTAGGTGCGAGTACAGCCCTCAAACATGCACTGATAGCGCTTGACCTGAAAAGCAGAAGACGTGTTATACAGGACTTCCCATCTCTACTGAAAACTGCACTAAACAAAACAGTCATCACTTTCCAATTATATCCCACATATTTGTGTGAGGGTTAGGTTTAGGAGGAAGGTTTGTGTTGGGTGATAGAAAATGTCATTTGCCTGATATAAAAGTCTATGGAATTACCTTACTAATATAGTCAAACAAGTGTGTGTGTGTGTGTGTGTGACTGTCTTTTCAACAGAGACCCTGATCAGTATTCAGCAACATCTCTGTCCTACAGATTCTCTGTGTTCCTGTAAGAACATCTCATTAGACAGTGAAATGATGCTCATCTCCAGAAGAAAAAACACATGATGCTAAACAAAACATCTCCACAGTGGTGTGTGTTAAGACTATAATCATTATTACTGTTGTTTAGAGTTAGTGAAAAGTCTGAATGCTGACTGATCTCTGGCTGTGGTACAGGTTAAAAGGTCATGCTGGCAGGTCATGCTTTTTTGACCACTAGGCAACCACCTGAACACCATAGCAACCACACAGAAACACATCTCACTGTAATGGTTTTTAGCAAGGACAAAATTATTTCATAATGACTATAGTAAATTTACTATAGTCTGGTTGTAACCCTAACCCTGGTTGACAAACAACCTGAGATTAATTATGAGTGAACACAATCATTAACAGCCAAAGGGAGATGAGCAGATAAATAAGTATGTGACACGTGACCCTATTCAAACCCCAGCTGTGTGAAGTTCAACAGATGGGTAAACCAGCTCATCTGCATGTCTGTGTAATGCAAATAAAACTCATCCTGGTGACATTTGTTACATTGCAATCAAATCACCATGGTGTCCACTGCAGGCAGTAAAAACCTGAAAGAGTTACTTAACATGATAAAATAATATAAAGGAAATATATTACATAATGTTATGTGTATATAGATAGATAGACAGACAGACATATATAACGTGTATATATCACTCAATATGCTGCTAATACAGAACTGTACTCATTGCACTGTATTTTGTAATTTATATTATTATAATTTTTGTATTTTTTACTTTAAATTTGCTCTTTTTCCCTTTTTACACTATTATTTATCTGCACAGTACGACTGAGCGTCTGGACGCACATTTCACTACTTGTTGTATTCTGTATGACTACTATGTGACAAATAAATCTCCTGAATCTTGAATCTATATTTATATATATATATATATATATATGTTATAGGATATGTCAACATATCCTATAATTATATAATGTCACATACGGCTGTATGTAAAGAATTTGATATTCGAACGCAAGCACAAACACCAGCAGAGATCTGTGAGGATGAATAAGTCCTTAGTCCTGCCCAGTCATCACTACTACTCAGAAAACATTAATGTTTAAATTATCTCAGATCACTGGAAACCTTTAGGACAGAGCAGATAAACTCCAGCACGCAGACTGCACAAACTGAGATTAAACACAGCGTTATGACACCACAAATTCCAAGTGAAACTGAATATTCACTAAAGAATGAATGTGGGCAGAGCTTGATTTTATCCATACGGATTTAATTCTATCATAAACAGTGAACTATGATATTATTGGTTAATATATAATACCCTAAAGTTTTGCTTGTGTCAGCAGAAAAGCTAAGAGCAGCAGACAGGAAATGATAACCCACAGTAAATATCTACCCTATAATTTTGTCTTTTATCCTAATTTTACACACTTGCACAGCAGCTACTCGGTGTCAATATTTCTCAAAATCAAATAATTAAATACTGTACTTAATACTGTAAATAACTAATTGCACTACTTGTGCTGAAATGTCAAAAGAGAACCTCCAACACAATACAGACAAAAATCATTTACTGGGGTTACTGATAAAATATATCACTAATTGTGTGTTTTCTGACAGAGAAAGAGTATTTAAAACGGTCCTTTTTTAACAAAGAGGTGTGACCAACAGAAACACAACCCACTCTGTTAGTCCAGACTTCTGGCCCAATATTTATAAACAGAATAATAAACAGACAAAACTTCCAGGGTGCCAGGGGAACCAGGCTTTGCTTTTCCAAACAAAACAAATCCCTGGGCCTGGGTCTAGATACTGCTTCTGAACTACCCTAGAACCTTGCTGGTCTCAAAGAAGAGAACCTGTGACATTAGTGGGTGGAGCACCATTTTAAAAGCTGTTGGAGTTAAGGTAAACTAAAGGTAAAACATTAACAACTAAACAATTAAACATGTTGGTTTTGAGCCAGTCATGTACATTTGTAAAACTACAAACATAAATATTTGTTGTGGTGCTTGTATCTGATTCAGTGAGTTTAGTTCTCAGTGCAAACGCATGTCGGTTCAGAGTGTGTGTCACTCTCTGAGCAAACTTCAGCTCAGGTGGTCGTGTTCTGATCTACCTGCAATTGTAGCCTTCACTGAATTACATTAATGGTACTGTATATATCATATCATATGTCTGGCTATTACTGCAAAGTAAAACTTTAATTTTATTTTGTACCAATAACTTACATAAATAGTACACAAACTATTTTCAGAAAAAGAAAACTTAACGTTACATGAATTATAAATATATTTTGCGACACATATAACGATATGGAAATGATAAAATCTTAATTAAATATCTTTGTTGTGTAATGTTGGTTGGCAGGGTAAGATAACAAACACTGGTCTGATTAGGCCAGGAAAAATCCTTATTGTTCAGTCCTCTTTTATCTTTTATAAAACACAGCATGAAAATAAAAGGGTACCAGCTCACCTCTCTCTGTTTGGTCTCTGGGCACTCGGAGTGGAGCGTCAGCGTGGCCCCCTCAATGTTTCGAGGCATGGGGGTGGAGCCCGGGTTAATGATGAACTGGATCTGGTCTGGTGAGATGGTGTGATGTATGTAACCTTGTGACATGCCATCCAGGTCAGTCATAAAGGCCAGGGAGCCCTCGTCACCCTCTCCCTCAGGGAGAAAAACCATCCCATCCTCATCTCCCTCCTCCTCCAGGCAGATGGGGTCCTGCTCGATCAGCACGGTTGTGCGATCATAGACCCTTCCAGAGGAGGATGAGGGTCCCGAAATTATGCTGTGGTCTTTGTCAAAACTGGCCATCTTGTCTTCATCTTCCTCCTCTCTGGCCAGTTTCTCAATGTCATCATCGTCATCTTCAAAGAGCATGGCTGTCCTTGTGAGAGGACCATTCTCTCCCATGATCCCGACGGAGGAGCTCAGTCCTGGGGTGGTGTCCACACGCTTGCTTTTGTTGCCCCTGTAACTTTTAAAGCGTTGGTCAATGAAAAGAAAACATTTTGAGAGTATAATTCATTTTCAAGAACTGATTCATGGTGCAGGTAACTGCACACTGTGTCTCACACTATGATAAAAAAAACCCAGACAATAAAACTATTTGTGGTCATTGTTACAGTACAGTCAGGTTTATCTGTAATCTGAAACCACTGTTGCCATGAAACTATAACAACCACTACAGTCCACCAGAATTATTGGAGTAAACTCAGATGGACAGTCTCTCTAATTGTAGTGAGCAGCCTACTGAGACAACTTTTTGGGGCATTGTGGGTGCCAACTAGGGCATGATGCCCAAAAATGCTGTTTAACTACTGAAACACAGTCATTATGAATACATTTCTCTACGAAATACAGATCTCTAAAAACGTTGACACTGCGTTCACAGGTGATTCATATATTGGCACAATAACAACCCTTCAGAAACACTGAACTTGTGTGCCTTCTGTCATTTTAGGCACTTTCTAGAAGTTTCTATGTTGACTTTGCCATGATGCTGACAGTCACGCATCAAAAACCTTTCATTCACTACAATGAACATCCAGCGACAGCTGAGAGGACTTTAGAGAAGAGAAGAGCCTGAAACAGTCAAATGTGAGAATGAACATAAGCTATTTCAGTACAAACACACTGTCAGTCAATGCTAATTGATAAGCTCACCTGTTTGATGAAGCGCCAGTCATCAGTTCATCCGTCTCTGTATTTAAACATCAATAATATCCCGATGACAAACGGGCTGAAATAAAGTAAACATTATACATATATTCATCGTGTTAAACGGGCACATTTGTCCCTGAGAGGCTAACATGCTAATGTGCTAACAGTCTCCATCCACATCAATGACAGCGTTAGCACCATTAACATCATTTTATAAACTATAAAACACACCGTCGCGGGACGACAACAGTTTATTTGTCATTTGACATCAAAAACGCGCACAATAGTCTTAATAGACAGAATCTGTGATATTAATGTGATGTTAACGGTAAAATACAGTTCATGGTGAAGCCATGCTAACAGATAAACCGTTAGCATAAAATAGAAACTAACGACATAAACGGGCCATGGAACTATAAACGACATGAACACGCTCTTACAGCATCACACCGACAAAATAAACATAGTCAAACACATTTACCAGCGTTATGAAGACGCCAGCGGCCTCTGTATTGTTGAGTAGCTGTTTCTCCCTGCATTCCTCCCCAGCGGCACCATCATGAGCGCCACAGCACTGACTCCAGATCAGCGTCACTCAGATCACTGACTCCAGATCAGCGTCATTCAGATGAGCAGTACTGACTCCGAATCAGCGTCATTAGCGCAGCAGCATTGACTCCAGATCAACAGCACTGACACCAGATCAGTGTGATTCAGATCAACAGCACTGACTCCAGATCAGCAGCACAAACTTCAGATCAGTGCCATTCACTGCTTCAACAGGATCTACTGGGATATTTGTGAATATCAGGAACTGGAGGTGTTAACAAACGCTGTCTTGAGTTACATAAAGAAATGCACAGACATTGTCACAGTGGACAAACATATCTGGGTCTATCCCAAGCCCTGGATGATCAAGGAGGTCCAGCAACTGCTCAAGGAAAAGAATACCGTCTTCAGGTCTGGCGACAGGGCTCTCTACAGCATGCCCTGAGCTAACCTGAAGAGGGGCATTAGAAGAGCCAAGGCTGACTTCAGGAGAAGGATCAATGACCATTTGGACAGCAATAACAGCAGGCAGGTTCGGCAGGCAGTCCAGCACCTCACAACTTTAGCGTGCCAGAGGGCCAGTTTACCTTACTATGATTGGTTAAAAACTATGATACTGCCTAAAAAGCCCACGCTCAACACTTTTATTGTTGACAACTGACAACCGGTCACAGCAAAAACACTTGAATTAGCTGATTTTAACCAGGTATCTTTCCTGTCCCAGAACAACCGGCTCTGGCTTTAGGAGCAACCACTCCACAGAGACTCTGCTCTCTGTCACCGAAGCCTTAAGTGCAGCAAAGTCGAAATTCTCTGTACTTATGTTACTAGATCTGCCTTCAGCCTTTGACACGATCAATTACCAGATCCTCTTTACTACTCTCTCGCTGGGGATCAAAGGAACTGCACTCCAGTGGTTTCAGTCCTAGAGAGTCTATGTCACACCTTACTACATTTCCTATCACTTGCTACCAGTTGCCACACGCATCAAATTCAAGTCTTTACTCCTCGTATACAAAACTACTACTGGCTCACAACTTACCTTCGCAAACTCATACACATCTACACCCCTTCCAGATCCCTACGGTTAGTGAATGAACATCACCCTGTAATACCGTCTTCTAAGGGCACACGATCACTTGCTCGCAGGTTCATCTTCTCGACCCCTTGCTGGTGGAATAATCTTCTAAGCTCTGTTCGGTCTGCTGCATCCCTCACAATATTCAAAAAAACAGCTAAAAACCTGTCTCTTTAACAAATGCCTGACACTATTATGAATGAAAAAAATCTTACCTTTAACCCTTTTCACCTCTGCCAACAGGTATTGTCTGTATCAAGTAGATAGTCTATCAAGTACAATTATATTGTACTCTTGGTAAGATTGTGTATAGCTGATATTATTGGCTCTTTATAGTTTATCGCTTCATTGTTTTCCTCATTTTAAGTCACTTTGGATAAAAGCATCTGCTAAATGCCTAAACCAGAATAAGATACTATTATTACATAAGCAATAGTTACCATTTTATCAATATTAATACTTATTCTTTAACGCTATATTAAAATGCAGCAAACAAAAATGTGTTTTGGATTTTCAACATATAAAAGCTCAAAAATATGAAGACATACAGTTATGGCATAACCATACTTGGCTAGCATGTCACTTCACTTTCACTTAATTTTCAGATTACTGCTGTATTTACTCTACTAATGTGCAATTATTTAAAAAGAAATAAAGACAAACACTGATTGCTATAATTGTAATCATATTTAATATAAAAGAACAGCTGTGTTATATTTACAAACATTAAAATAGAATATATTTCATCAAATAGCCACTATTTCCCAAATATTCAGTCACCCGTATGTTTTGTAATAAAACTCATTTGTTTAAAAAAACCTGTTTAAAATGTTTTGAAATAAATGGCAACTACAAAGTCTATTAACATATTTCTGTTTGGTACCTGGAAAAAAAATGTCAAAAATGATACAGTACATTATTCATCTAATTGATTATCAATGCTTCTGTCAGAGGGTGTCTGGACTAAGAAATGTAGGAAAAACTCCTTTGCCTTTCTTTTCTCAACAAGATCCTGCTTTGTGGGTGACCTCAGCAAAAGCCCAGCGAAAGCTGGGGCTGTGAACAAAACAGAAAGCAGTTTAATATCTGCATCAACAATCTATTTACATTTCCCATTAGATTTATTTACTTTACACTCAGCAGGTGCTTCTATTCAATCAAACTCAATTCGCTGGGAATCAAACCCATAGCTTCGCTATTGCTAGCAACACAACCAGCTGAGCTAAAGGAACACTGGAATATCACCACAGCATCATATCATGACTACAGTCTATCTCTTAATTAACATTCAGACACATATAGTTTCTTAATCTGCCGTAATGAATATAATGAATGTGTCTTAGCTAAAATAATATCTTGTTCTGCTTTCCATGTGTTTTCAAAATCTGTTGACAAAAATACACAAAAACAAGTAGTGAAAGTCAATGTACCTAAAATACTGACATCCAGGCGATTATGAGCAGAGTGCTTCAACAGTTCTTGAAGAAAGGCAGTTAAATAGTTGAAAACATTTTTATTGCACTGAGGTAGCATGGAAATAATCTGCAAACAAAAGCAAAAAGAAACTTTTAAAACTCTGCTGACTGTAATGACTGTAAGTTTCTCAGATCTCATCTGTGGTTTGTGATAACAATCTCGTTCAGCACAAAAACATGCAGCGTACCCTCAGCAGCAAACATGCATACCATACACACTCTGTTCCAAGCTCAAATGAGGGATTTTAAGGAATTTTAAGGGATTATTGGTGACTACAGATGTTCTAAAGCATCAGACAGTTTCACACGCATGAGAAGGCCAATGCGTATTTATTCTCTTAAGTTTATTAGAAATCCAAGATGAGGCATGAGGTCAGATAAATGTTGAATCTGAATATACTGCAAATTCAATATTGAAAATATCAAGATATTCACACAATTTATGCATGATATGTATTTAGCAACATGCAATAATAGAGGCTTTCTAATCCAGTCACTTATGAGGTCAATGGAACACAGACACAGAATCATACATAAACAATCTACACAACAGTCGCTGACGACAATCGTAAATCTCCTCTAAGCGCATCTGAGACACCATCTGAGTGGTCGGTGTTTACAGTGGGGATCAAAAGTTTGGGCACCCCAGGTAAAAATTTGTATTAATGTGCATAAAGAAGCCAAGGAAAGATGGAAACATCTCCAAAAGGCATCAAATTACAGATTAGACATTCTTAT
>JAZGTK010004502.1:0-24391 GCA_036877625.1 Ambastaia sidthimunki | reverse complement strand
ATGTATATATATATACACACACACACACACACACACACACACACACATATATACATATATATGCACCCTCTATGGGCCCTATATGCTGTATATCACTACATGCAGTATTTAAACAGCAGCCTGTCATCAGTTAGAAGTTACTGATGTGTTAAAATAAGACACAAGAAAAGGGAAAACAGGAAAAGTGAGGAGGGAGGCGACAATTTCACTATGACATTAGTGGTGCACAAATGATTGTGATGGTGTGTGTGTGTAACTGAATGAAGGAGGTGTGAGAGAGGGGTGTGTGTTGATGACACACCATGAACAGACACTAAGACCTCAGGGAAGACGTTTCGTCAGGGAAGTTGAATAATCACACCTGCTTTGTCAGATCTGATGCCAGTAAGATTTATCAGGGGACATCCATGAGGGCGTATGAGGTGTGCCTGTGTGATTCATTCAAAGATTGTGTGAGATCTGAGGGGACTTTTCTCAGAAAGATTAATTTAAAAAAAGCCACTTTGAGTCTTTAAAATTCTGACTGAAATCTTCTGACCAAGCTGTGGTTTGGTGATCGAATGAATTTACCAAGCTGAGAAAATGAGTCGTCTTACCAAAACAGCCCATGAATTAGACAGTTTTAACTTTAACCTAGATATTAAACAGTTAACAACTGCATTTACAGTAAAGTAACTGCCGTACAGTAACGTACAGAAGTACAGTAAAGTGTCGCATTGCTTCTTGAATTTGCACCTTAATGCCTGATTTCCAAAATGAATCCAAAATTGTTCCAAATTTATTGATCTACAACTCAACATTCTACAGCACGTCTCATTTTAAAACGGTGACTAAAAGCGTGAGTTCCTCCAGTCTAAATTAACTCCAGTCCTTCTTTTCCTTACGATGAACTTTAGGAGTTGGACAGAGCCCGTGTTTTGGTTTTTGTTGTGCAAGTCACTGGAAGTGTTGAAATCATTCGATGACGATACAATCTCTGTTCCACACAGATCAGAATTTGGGTCAGAACATCTGAGACACATACAGTAAATGAATCACTCGTTCATAAGGTCCAATCTCTCTGCCCTCTGGTACTGCAGACAAATTTATGGGGGACGTCCTGATGGGTAAAAATTAGACACACAATTCTTAAATGTTCAAGTTTTTCACAGAACACGAACCATGACTCAACTTCCTGTAAGACAATTTCCTGTAAAACTGAATAAAGGATTTTAGAGGCCAGAGAAGTGAGAGCTTTCATCATCAAATCAGATTTAATCAGACAATAAAACTGAGTGGCGGACAACATGGAAGTTCTTGAAGGTGGCAATGATTCAACTTTGTGTCTTGGACTTTCCTTCAGAAAATAACCTGCACAGGAAATCTGTCGAAACTTGTCACCTACTGAACAGATCGTGGTTGCTTTTTGAAATGCATTAACTTTATTTTCAGACTGAGTTATGAAACCACATCTAATTGAAAGTAGCATACGTGATAAAATTGGTTTTACAGTCCATATTTGGTCACAACGTGTCTTTAAAGTTCATGGTGCGCTGAAGATAACGATTCTAAAATATTTTGAAACAAACCCAAATGAAGAAAAGCTTTAATGTAATTTAGGTGAAAAATGTGACCACACAAACATTTGTACCTATCGCTAAACCAGGTTACTCACAAGACTAACTAGCTGTACGGCCACCGCACACTCGCTCAGATAACTGCTGGTTAAAGCACCACAGAAATGGATCAGATGGTCAAACTGACCGCAGCTCCATCGACCCAGAGAGACAACCAGACCGGTGACAGAACCGACCCACAATCAACACAATCAGCAACTCTGTAAACACATTTTCAATTCAGAACTGCCCTAAAATTTCAGCTCCTAAGCAAATAAACACAGAAGGAAGTTAAAACCAAATTAAAGGACAAAATAATCGTTTGTATCGTCTCACACGCCTTGTTGAAAAACAGGAGTGTTGCTGCCCTCAGAGAAACTTTTAAAGAACGTTAGCCAACATTCCCTGTTACACAGTCTATCAGGAGCGTAAAACTTGATGAGGATGGAAGATTGTGACTGACGGGTATGAGCTTCCGTGTATAATCATGCCACACTGATCTCTGAACTCATGACAAGAACCTTTAAACCACATAAAGGTGGGGCTGGTTCCAATAATTCGGAAATAAACACGTTTGTCGTTCCCCACACAATCAGAAAATGACTGTACAATGTTGCAGTTGAAGGGATTCTTGTCTTGTTTGGAACAATCTCCAGTGTATAACCTCAGCTGTGACAACAGATCCTGACTGAAGTTCTTATTAGACTGTAAATCTTTAACGTTTCTATAACGTGCTCAAAACCCACCAATATATACAGAGCTTCATCATATAGTGGAGAGAGAAAAAAGCAACATACGGATACGTAACGTGGTCTTTCCGGAAAGTTTGGGATTCAGTTTGGAATACTTTAGCCAGTGAGAATCTCAATCCCATGAGAACTGTGACGACGCAGCCGTGCAAAGATACGCTAATATCCGAGTTATTGTTACGCATCTAGCTAGTTGATTTTACAAAATCACAGTGCCAAAAACACACCACCCACGTCACGTTTCCATTACCCCTGAGCCTGCAGCCAGACTGTACGTATCTGACACGGCTGATCGTATCCGAGCCTCGAGCGAAAGTCAAGCGTTCCGTTTGCTCAACAACTTAGCAACACAAACCAACTTTCCAAAGCGAACGAATTAATGGAACAGGAGTGAACGTGGGTGTATATTTCTCCTCAAGCAACAAAACACAAGACCCTGAGACCACAACAATCGTTTTGGAGACAAAAGCACCTCTCGTATCAGTATTGGTCAGGGACCGCCTGCAGATGAAAATCAGTGTTAATTTTGGCCTCTTTGTGCAAAAGGGGATTTCCAGCCTGTGAAACAGTGAGATGGATAGGGATGGATATCTGGGAAAAAGCTGTCGCTGGGTACAAAATAAAGCATAGCCTTGTCCAATCACATCAGATTCTGGCCCGGTCCGGCCTCGTGCCCGTGCCTCTCTGTGTGAAGATGTGTCCAAAGCATCAAATTCCACATGACACTCGTCTCAGTGTCAGCCAACTTTCTCACATAACTTTAAAACCTATTTTGTTTCGAATGGCAGTTTGCCCCTTTGTTGTGCCGGATGGTGCAATCCAGTTCCTAGCAACTTCCCTGACTCGGAATGCTGCTAGAATTCCAAAGAAGCCCAGGCTACCTGGTAAAAAAGATTAGGGCAGCTTTATCAAGAATCCAGAATGTATTTAAAACTATTTTAAAATTGGTTGTAATGACAGTATCCTATATGCCTGGGCTGAGCTTTGCTTCCCAAAATAACACAAACAAGCTCACAAATAACATAAGAGAATAAAGTTTATATCTATGAGGCATTGAAGGTTTCTAATGAAGGTTTTTTTAATGAATGCATCACAGGCAACAAAATACTTCATAGAGAAAGCAGGCGGGTCATTTAATAAAACTGTGCTCTTTCAAC
This sequence comes from Ambastaia sidthimunki, assembly GCA_036877625.1. Classification (NCBI taxonomy): domain Eukaryota; kingdom Metazoa; phylum Chordata; class Actinopteri; order Cypriniformes; family Botiidae; genus Ambastaia; species Ambastaia sidthimunki. The sequence goes on along the minus strand of JAZGTK010004502.1, from coordinate 20,890 downwards.
TTTTCAACGAAAAAGGAAAAAAAAAGATTTTATGAGACAGTATTCTGTGTTAATAAAGTGCTAAAATGATACAATTTAAAAATGACTTGTTAGCAATGGAGAAAGTGCTGATGTTCATTATGGGATGTTGGGCATCTGCGTGTGAAATGTAAAACCAGACACATCAACATAATCTCCACACACGCACCATATAGAACATTTAGACTGATGGAGAAGCAAGTTGGACGCAGACGGCCAGTGTTCGGCCTTTTCGAATGCCACAATGGATACATGAGTAAAAGGGTGACTGTCGCATCAGGACCACCCACTGCCCAGCCTCAACCTGACTCCATTTCACAAAACCAAAGACCTGATAAATGTCAAGATTAGGAAAGCAGAAAAACGAAATAATTTAGTTAACACAGACATCGGTCCAAACCTTCAAACAGCCCAGAAAGATTTAAAAACCTCTCCTGCCATTTTCTCCACGTTAGGTATTAAAGAAATGTATGCATGTGTGAAATGTCTTTTTGATCTTGTTTAAACCTGACATAACAGATTCCTTCTTTAATCCAAAACTGATCCAGTCGTTCCACTACTGATAAACCAGGCAAACTGCTAGACAAGTCCCTTCAGGTCGACCCAGATTGTTTTTATGGCTGTCAGGCACATGAGACATCTCGCCCAATAAACCTTGTCACTTCAGAAAGGTTTATTTTGCCACGTTAGGGAAACGTTTGTACAACCTAAAACTGTTAGCTGGGTAATGAGGTGTTTCGGCCGACTGATTTCATGTTGCTATGGCGACCCTAAAGTATTCATTCATGAGCTCTGAAAACAACAGCACAAATGAGGTTACAACCTGACCATGTGTGTGCTAGAGAAACGTGTGGTTAAATGGTAGGACGTTCAACATGACGACATGACGACATGACAACAAATTCAGTGTCTATGTCGTCTATGTAGGGAAGCTAGTTGTCACACTTGTGACAAAAAAAGAGAGAGAAAAAACACAGAGAGAGAAAACAACAGGTGGCATTTGAGCGGGGCAAACGCAGGGACCCCTTTTGCCCGGGAAGCTGGTTCAACGGTTGGGGTCCCAGATGGGAGTTCACCTGTTACAGCCCCAGCCAAACACACGAGATCCATCGCCTTCCAATTTCCCTAACAACAATAATACAGTTCCAAACATAAAGCCCCCCAACATGACATCATCCCGGGCCTGCATCTGATTGGTCAGTTTTCTCCACTAGAATGAGTGACATGCATAAGCCCGACTCTCATTGGCTAAACCTCACCACATTTATGCTTATTCACATTGTGACGTCATTACATTTAGCTGACTGACCTCATCGTTAGAGAGAGAGAGAGAGAGAGAGAGCGAGAGAGAAAGAGAGAGAGAGAGAAAGAGAGAGAGAGAGAGAGAGAGAGAGAGAGAGAGGAAAGTGTGATGCTGTTGCCATCTTGTGGTCATTACGGGACATAACTGATGCCAATTTTTATAGTACGATTATAACAGTTTTATTATCTGCATGTTTGTACGGAGATATACATATAATATTTTTACACATATACATATATTATAATGTAAAAAAAGGAATTTTTACATTACAAAGAGCATATTACACCACTAATGCTATATTACATAATTATTCTCCATTGCAAATTACAGTACAATAAACTAAAACTATTATTAATGCTACTGAAATATTCTTAATGTATTCAAACAGCTCAAAATATAAATCTTTTGTCCACTAGATGGAACCATTTTCAATGATATTTGCTTCTTTGTTTCCATTTACCATAGGAAAGGAAATCATGACGTCAAACTGCCCCAGATGTCTCGCTCTCAGAACCCACAAACATCTGCTGATAACACAACCTCCATCACGACAAACACAACAAACAACACACTGTGACTGTACAATACACGCTTCACTGCCAGAATGACATCATCACGTTGAGTACAACTGGACACACATTTAGCCCGATTACATTTAAAACATTACATCTGGTGTTTCAGATATTGCTTCTCGCCCCTCTACAAGTAACGCATAACCTACAAGTAACAGTACAATGTCATTTCTCAGAAGCAAAGTCTCTTTAAAAACCACAGCAGGTGACAACATGCGTAGGAGAGAAAACAGCTACAACAGCCATTCTGATCTTAAACAAAGAGCTCAACACACACCTGACACAGATTTACAGATACAGTGATCAGACTCACACACAGAAACATCTTAAAATCTGTCCTGATGTGATGACACAAACTCTTCTCTGAACCACACAGACCTGACAGCATCTCCTCTTAGCAGTCAGAGAACATTGTGTTCCTGATCTATAATCTTCCAGAACCATCTTCCTGTTTCTCAGGAGGCAAAACTCTGAATGAAAACAGCCCATGCAGAACCGAGAACGTCAAAGGAATGTTGTGGCCACATCCTGTGTTCTAGCACATAGTCTTAATCTAGCATCTATCTGCCCTAGACGTTTGTTCTTTGCTGTTGTTGTGTTTTTTTTTTGCAATGTTTGCATGCTGGTATTTTAATTGCATGTGAGGTACATTTAAATGCACAACAAGAAGATCTCTTGATATCATTTAGAGGCAAACAGACTAATTCTAACATATGGATGTGTGATCAATAAAGATGTTTACTTGCATCCACTAAACATTTTGATACATTAGGCACAAATAAAAACAACAACAAAAAAGTCTCATGACTGCTTTATGAAAAACAGACCTGAAAGCATAAAAACATGATTCCTACTTATGTTTAGTTTTTTGAGTTTGGAGAAATGTGTTATTTTAAAGCACTTGAACGTATTGTATTATGTATTTATATGTATTTACTCTTGAATGTCACAGTTCAGTGACTCTCATTGCGGTATTCACAATAAAACATTCGCACAACAAACTGAGAACAACTTTAAAATGTAACAAGTTAAAATGTTGAGACGTACAATAATAAAAGCTAAACAAAACCCACTTTAAAACTAATGTTTTCACATAACAAAGAAACTCGCAAATGTTCAGCAAGGAAACTTTTAGGGCACAATTATACGATAGCGATACAATGACGCTTATTTCTTAAAAAAATAAATAAATGCAAGATTAAAACAATAAGTGGTTGTTTTTGTTGCACTGCTACAAAAGACACAAGCGTTTATACACAACCTGCGCTAGTTTTAAACACTGCAAAACATCGCATTTGCGCTCGAGCTCGAAGACGTGAGAAATGCAACAACATTTAAGCTGTAACTATTTCTTAAAATACATCTTACCGGTTTAAATGACTTTGGCATTGAACACGACGCGATCTCTCGTAGTGAAGTTTTCAGGCTGCGCGCAACTCTGTTGTTTACAAAGCAGCGATGCCGATAGGTGCCGATTGGTCCCGATTGGTGCCGATTGGTGCCGATTGGTCCCGATTGGTGCCGATTGGTCCCGATTGGTGCCGATTGGCCATCGGCGCTGCTTCTACGACCAGCTGTCTTCCCTTTATGATGAAGTCCACTTTGCTAACAAATTTGTTAATTATAAAGAAAGCTTGTTAGTTTGTGGCATTAAAATACATTGTGTTTGGTTAGAGTTAGTCTTTTATTATGCTTGCAATACTCAGATTTTACGCTAGATGGAGACATTGTCAACCTCCTGCTCTAACCAGCATTTCCAGGACTAGTAAACTACCAGATTTCTCACCTAACCCAAATGACCTAAATGGATAGTGAATACACTTGTCATCTAATAACAGTTGTTAAACAAATACTTATTTAATACTTTGTTAAACAAATTTATTGGGATGAACAGAGAGGTGAGACAAACAGTCCAGAAACTCAACTTATAATAAGTTAAGACGCACACTGCTATAACTAATGCTCATACTTGGTTAGGTAATTGAACAAACCCACACATATTAAACTTTTTTGGTATGGCAGCTTTGAGCTTTGCACAGAAAGAAATGCTCACATTTACTATAAAAGACTGTAAAACTAGTATGTAAATCTCATCTTTGCTAAAAGATCCCGTAAATGTCAAATGGAGGCATAAACTTGCCTGACAAATGCCAAAAAAATTCCCAGCATAAGCTTCATCAGACTTTTACATATATTTAAACTAGACTTAAACTCAGTCTAAACCCACCATTGTAATCCGCTGATGAGATAGTGAGTGCAGGAGGCATGTCAGGGGGGTTGATGTCTGATGTCACTGGTATTGGGGGGGAACCTCAGGTTTATTTCAATGCCCTAAACTGTTTAAAATGTGTATATGCTCATATATTTTGGTCTTATAATCCACAGTTGTGGCTCTTTGAATTGTGTGGCTTGTAAATAAAGTCACACTTTTGAATATTTGAGTGCTTTTAATAGCATATATAAAACATGTTAGCATGTTTTTAACTAGCTGCAGTTTTGTTTTCCAAAACATACAACCATCAGCCTACAAATAAACCATAAAATAACTTTAAACTTACTGCTAATGCTTTCCAAAACATCTCATTTATTAACTATAACTCATGTATTTGGTTACATGTACATATTTACAGCGTTTTTAATGCATAAACTGGTTTGCGTTCAACCTATTCATGTAATTACTGACAACTAGTTAGTAACAAGTAATCAGTTAACAGTCTTAACTACCCGTGTTAGTGGTGGGCGTGTCTCCGTGCGTCACCGAACGCTTACCGCCGTGGCTCGGGCACGAGCCCCCATAAGCTCCGCACCGGGTGCGCGCGCGCGTGCCGGGACAGTCGCCATTTTACTTTGAGAAATCCCAGTCGAACCGAGAGCCAGACAGCGACCCGTTATCCGCCAGTACCGGAGCCAAGCGACACGGCGAAAATGATCGTCCGCGCGTAGTTTCGTCTCCGGAAGTCGAGGTAACGCACCCGCGAGGCGGTTTCCTGCGCGCTCCCGCGATCGTTACGCGTTTAGCTAGCGTGCTAACGAGGCTAGTCTAACTAACGTTAGCTCGCTAGCGTGTAGTTTCCCCGTAAAGTCGCAACAGCTGCTGTAAAAACTCTTTCATTGTTCATATGAAATAAACGGACTGGGATTAAGGCTCGTGGGGTGAGTTTGGTAACTACACGATTACCGAAGGGTTTAAGACAGCTAGTTAGTTGTCTTGACCAGTCTCTGGTTATGTATGTACTGAATGTGTGTGTGCTAAAAACGAGGCCTGTGTGTGTAGTCTGTGCCTGCTAATATACACACAACTAACTTGTGTGTTTTGCACAGTTATCGGTGTATTTAATCAGACTAACTATCTCTTTGCACATGAATTTGATGGTCGGGGTGAGATATGAGCTACATGTCTAAAGAACGATTAAATATTGAAATATATGCCTGATTTTCATGCGTTCGTGAACGTAAACAAAACCGTGATGGTTAAAACGATGCATCTTAATAGTCACTGGTCTTTGTTTGTTGTTGTTTACAGCAGAAATAACTAAACAAACCAGCAGGCTAAACCTCTGGTTACTGTCAGTTAAGACGCACACAGCTAAGTAAACATGCTAATGCTCGGTCACCGTTCTAAACAATGAGGTTTAGCTTAGCCTAGCCGTTAGCCAGACAAGCTAATACGCTAACAGTGTTGTTCATACTCACGTCTTTTATCATTTAAAGTCAGATTATTGGTATTATGAACCGTTTAGCAACAAAAAACACTTAGTCTGGTGTGTTAGTTATTAGGAAGTTGATATAAATGGAGCATTTTTGATAGTCCATCGTGTTGTTTTAGGTTTGCTAACGTTTGAACCTAAATCTATAATGGTTTGTTAATAATTAACTATGTTTGATAGTTTGTGCTGATTTATTTGACTTTTACACTTGGTTTAAACTATAAGTTGCTCTAGTAATCGGTTTCAGTCGTGGACAACAGCCTCGTACCCGTATCATGTTTCTAAATGCCAGTTTATGCAAGTTATTTTGAACAGTTCCACTTAGTTATTAATAAACTAATGTGCAGAAAACAGTGAACGTGTAAATTTGTGGCCTCAGATTGAGTTTGATGTTGTTTAAGGTTTGGGTTTGGCTTTAGCAAGCTGTTATGGTTTCCAATGAGGTTGTGAAAACGTTTAGAAAGCAAAGCTGGGGAATTGAAGCTTTTTGGTAATTTTTTTGTCATATATAAAGATATTTGCTTCCCCCATTAATGGCTCGTCTTTATCTGTGTGCCATAATTCCCATATATTCCCGTTAAGGTTCCAATATTCCCAGGATGTTGCGCTCCTGGTTTTAATGTGGATTTTATGTAAACTTTTATGTAAATTGTGTTACAGAAGCACAGTTTATGTGTCAGCACTTCTAAGGATGTACAGTTTAGTGCCATTTAATTGTCTTATGCTAATTATTTTAAATGGTTTATTGTCCAGATGTCACGCTAATCTCAGCACTGAAGAACGTTACTTTGGATCAACATCTGCACACAGACTCTTGGATTGTTGGACACAGACACTTTTGCACCTTTTGGGGGGGGGGACCATCAGAAGTAACCTATCACTGAAGTGACTAAAGGGGAATAATGGTGATTTTGCGCCGGGTTCGGCCGCCTGCTTCCGCCCCAACCAGCAATGAATCTTGACTCGCTCTCGCTGGCTTTGTCTCAGATCAGCTACCTGGTGGACAATTTAACTAAAAAAAACTACAGAGCCAGCCAGCAAGAAATACAGCACGTAAGTCCATTTATGTCGTACTCTGGTTTATCTCTCGTGGGTTTGTTTTGACATTTTGGCACCTTAGAAAGTGTGTAGACATCTTTGACTTAATGGTGAAAGAAGTTTTAATTCAGAGTCATAAATTGTACCCTGGCAACTCGGTGTGTAAAGCAAACACTGGTAGGTCCGTCATTGAACTTGAGTAGATTTTGTGTTGAAAGGCTCGTTTAAGTTTTTGTACTGACAATGTGATGCACAACTTATCTCAGATTGTGAATCGTCACGGCCCCGAGGCAGACAGACATCTATTACGTTGTCTCTTTTCCCATGTGGATTTCAGTGGCGATGGTAAAAGCAGCGGCAAAGATTTCCACCAGGTACAGTGTCTGTCAGCCTTTTCAGTCCTGAACTAAAAGAAGGGATGTTTATCTTCGATTGTTGTCTTTGTTTTAATGTCCTGTTTTTCGTCTGTTGCTGCAGACACAGTTTCTGATCCAGGAGTGTGTGTCTCTTATTACAAAACCAAATTTTATTTCAACGCTCTGCTACGCCGTTGACCATCCCCTGCATTATCAAAAGGTTTGCTAATCTTTAAGTTATTTGATTTGCTCTCTGTGGTATTCAAATGACCTGAAACCTCTGTTCCTTTGAGGTTTGTCGCTTTGACATAACTATACTTGTTCTTCAACATCAAGTTGTTGGTAGTTGTGTTTGCCAAGCTATGAGGGGTTGGGTTTGTTTACATGTCTGCTTGTTCTTTTTAGAGTTTGAAGCCATCACCTCATTTGTTTACTCAGCTGAGTAAAGTTCTCAAGCTAAGCAAGGTTCAGGAGGTAGTTATAAACGTTTCTCCTATATTTCAAAATGATGTGATGTCATAGTATTTTAAACCCAAACTCGTGAGAGTGTTGCAGTTTAAACGGTTGCTGCTTTCTCCAGGTGATCTTTGGCCTTGCTCTGCTGAACTCCAGCAACGCAGAACTTCGAGGGTTTGGTAAGCGTTCATTTCCCGTTTCTGAATTTTGTTTCGGTTTCACTTCTGTAACCTTGTTTCTTGCTTTCACAGCCGCCCAGTTTGTGAAGCAGAAGCTTCCAGATCTTCTCCGTTCGTACGTGGACGCAGACCTCGGAGGGAACCAGGAAGGTGGCTTCCAGGACATCGCCATAGAGGTTCTGCATCTGCTCCTCTCCCATCTTCTGTTCGGTCAGAAGGGATCCAGCGGAGTCGGACAAGAGCAGATCGACGCCTTTCTCAAAACACTGTGCAGAGGTTAGTGGGGAGAAGCTCTTGAACCAGGACATAGGTGTCTGCGTCCAAACTGAGATCACATCTTCAATAGTTTGTTTGTCAAAGTCATATTCTTGTTTGTATTTCCCAGATTTCCCGCAGGAGCGCTGTCCTGTGGTGCTCGCTCCACTGCTCTACCCTGACAAACGGGACATTCTCATGGACAGGATCTTGCCAGACTCTGGAGACTTAAACAAGACCATGATGGAGAGTTCCCTTGCTGACTTCATGCAAGAAGTTGGCTATGGCTTTTGTGCGAGGTATTGAAAATGTGAAGTTTGTGGGATTCTATAAAGGAAAAGTTTACTCCAAAAAGAAAATTAACCCATAAATTGCTTGCGTTCAACACATCCATAATGTGTTTAATGGAACTGTTTCTTTAACATTGATCACTGTATTAAAGCAGATCCTATAACCAGATTCTTATTGGTTATGTTATTTATTGCTTTTCAGTCTTGAAGAATGCAGGAATATAATTCTGCAGTATGGGGTGCGAGAAGTGACAGCCAGCCAGGTGGCCCGAGTGCTGGGCATGATGGCCCGCACTCACTCAGGGCTGTCAGATGGTATCCCCTTACAGGTATGCATACTGTCTGTTTCTGTTTTTGGTTCAACTCTGAATTCTAAAGGACTGGAATGTAAACAGGTTGAAATGACTGGTTTCTCCATCTCTAGTCCATCTCAAATCCAGTGGGTGGTGGCATTTGGAGCGATGGGAAGGACAAGAGTGATGGTTCTCAGGCCCACACCTGGAACGTTGAAGTTTTGATTGATGTGGTCAAAGAAGTGGTAAGTCGTCTTCTCCATGAATGAGCTTCTGACTTTTTTGGCTTGTACCAAGGTTCTACTTGTTTTTAAACATCTGCCATGTTCTCTTCAGAACCCCAATCTGAATTTCAAAGAGGTGACCTATGAGCTGGACCACCCCGGCTTCCTGATCCGGGATAGTAAGGGGCTTCAGATAGTGGTGTATGGGATCCAGAGGGGTCTAGGAATGGAGGTTTTCCCGGTGGATCTCATCTACAGGCCATGGAAACATGCAGAAGGACAGGTAGAGTCCTTCATGCAGAGTAATGGTTTAGTTTGTGATGTTTAAAATCTGTGCTATTGAATACCAGTGTTTTATTTTAGCCAAATCAGATTTAACATTAGGTTAGGTCATTTTCAAATTATCCAAAACTTATTGAAGACTGTCTGTTCTGTGTTCTCCAGCTGTCGTTCATTCAGCACTGCTTAATGAGTCCTGAAGTGTTCTGCTTTGCTGACTTCCCGTGTCACAATGTTGCCATTGACATCCTGAAAGCTCCACCTGAAGATGACAACAGAGAAATAGCCACATGGTCAGTCTTGAGCCGTTTAAAACCTTTACCATAATAGAATTGAATTGGGTTTTCTTAAGTCCATCCACTTTGGCTTACAGGAAAAGTTTGGACCTGGTGGAGAGTCTGTTGCGTCTCTCTGAAGTTGGTCATTACGAACAGGTGAAGCAGCTCTTCAGCTTTCCCATCAAGCACTGCCCGGACATGCTGGTGCTGGCCCTGTTGCAGATCAGCACCTCCTGGCACACCCTGCGTCATGAGCTCATCTCCACCCTCATGCCCATCTTCCTGGGCAACCACCCCAACTCCGCCATCATCTTGCACTATGCCTGGCATGGACAGGTGGGTGAATTGTGTGAATTTTAAAGTCGAACTCTCTAAAAATGCCCGTTTCTTACATCATAAACACAACCTGTTGCGCTGACAAGTGGACCGAGTGGTTTATGTAGACCAAGCTGGTGCAATTGAGTGGAGGCGGAGAAAATATTTTAAACATTTTCGCAGAAATAAAATGTAATTTTGATGATCAGGGATGAGTTAACATTATTAATTGCGGAGAAACTAGTTGTTATTTTTGTAGTTTAATTCAAGCATGAAGGTCTCATTTTCCATTACTGTGACTAATATAGACTTGTGTTTTTAGGGTCAGTCCCCATCTATCCGTCAGCTGATCATGCACTCTATGGCCGAGTGGTACACGAGGGGAGAGCAATACGACCAGGCTAAGCTGTCTCGCATCTTGGATGTGGCTCAGGACTTGAAGGTACTGATCTACTCAGCTCTTGGAAGTGAATAGTGCCCGAAATCTCGAATTTTTAAAAAGCGCACCCATCCTTCCTAAAAGTAAGATTAGATTATAGATGGTAAGATGGTAACGTCTGACTTATCTGTTTTCAGTCTTTATCGATGCTGCTTAATGGTACTCCGTTTGCCTTTGTGATCGATCTTGCTGCACTTGCCTCTCGCCGTGAATACCTCAAACTCGACAAATGGCTCACTGACAAAATTCGAGAGCACGGAGTAAGTTAGCAGATCACGTTATGTATTCAATTTCAAGCAAAGGTAAGCATAATTCTGACACTTAGCATGATCGTTCGTTAGGAGCCGTTCATCCAGGCTTGCGTCACGTTCCTGAAGAGACGCTGTCCTTCCATCATGGGTGGTTTGGCTCCAGAGAAGGACCAGCCAAAAAGTGCTCAGCTTCCTCCTGAAACACTGGCCACCATGCTTGTGTGTCTGCAGTCTTGTGCTGGGTGAGTGTATGAAGTTGTATTAACTCCACCGTGTTGTTTTCAAAGTCAGCATGACTCAAGTAAACGATAATGGTTTTGTCTGGCAGGAGTGTGTCTCAAGAGCTATCAGAAACGATCTTGACCATGGTGGCCAACTGTAGCAATGTGATGAACAAGGCCCGGCAGCCACCACCAGGAGTCCTGCCAAAGGGTCGAGCTCCCAGCACCAGCAGTTTAGATGCTATCTCACCTGTGCAGGTAACTTACCTTAACGGGCTCCTGTTGCTGCACGAATTTGTAACATTTTCTGAGACATTTTCTTAAGCAGTTACTAGTTAACATTGCACTGTTGGCGAGTCAGTGTCCTCAGTGTCCTCTTCTAAAAGACCTGTATGTTAAAGTTTTGACTTGTTTTTATTAGATGGACCCTCTCTCTGCCATGGGCTCTCTGAGTCTGGGCGTCTCGTCCACCTCCCACACTTCAAACATGCAGGGCTTCCCCAGCCTGCAGGGATCTGCCTTCAGTAATCCTCAATCTCCAGCTAAAGCCTTCTCAAACCTGCCCAACCCAAACCCTAGCACAGCTTTCCCAGGAATCAACCCCCTCTCCTCTCAGTTACCAGGTACCATCAGGCTTCTGTAGATTATAGGATGGTTACAAAGTAAGGCTGGGTGGTATGTCTGTTTATGTGTGGAGCTGTGGTGGGAATGCCAACAGGAGGAGATTTAGGGAAATAAGGGGTGGTGTTGAGCCGAACAGGAACGTTTATTTCGGAATGTTGCAATATGCCAGATTTATATAGAACTCAGTTGGTTAACACATCGCTCTACCAGTTGAGCTACAGTAACACGGACAGGCGTCTTTCCATGATTGTCACTGAACAAATGTTTTAGAATATAACAGCCTTTATTATATTTAAGGTCCCCTGAGCTCAAGTTTGACAGGAATCGGCTCAGGTTTGGGCATGCCAGCAGTCAGCAGTGACCCGTTCGGCAGCAGGAAGATGAGCACACCGGGCCTGACCCCGCCCACCTTCCAGCAGAGTAAGATGAAGGCCTGTAAGTGGTGGTGTGGCTGAGCGAGTGCCAGGCGCCTCAAGCTGTATTTCCTCTCAGAACGCGCCACACAAAAGTCCCTTTGAATCCAATTTGCAAGTTTTCTCTTCAATTTTGACCTAATTTTGCCAAAGCTAACATACCGCTAGCTGTTAGAGGAAATACAGGTCAGTCTACATTACTGCGAAAATGTTCTTGGCAACCAGCTTGGACCCGTATGTAAACACACGCAGTTTTCTTCCATCAGAAGAAAGTTTTAAAGGAAAACAAGCTGTTTGTCGAGAACTTCAGTTTTTTTTATTGTGATTTCAGTTTTAATCAAAGTATCCTAAAAATATTGACTTAAATCTTTGTACAAAATGCACTGATTGTGTCCATTAATAACTCATTTAATGCCCCACCCCTTTGTCAGCTGACCTATCTCAGGTGTGGCCAGAGGCAAACCAGCACTTTACTAAGGAAATCGATGATGAAGCAAACAGCTACTTCCAGCGCATCTACAACCATCCACCGCACCCCACCATGTCTGTGGATGAGGTGAGAATGGACATTAGCAGGCTAGTGCAAAACTAAACACATGAGGTCCTCATTCTTTAAACCCCAACTCGTTTTTAAACCATTTATTCCCACTCAGGTTCTGGAAATGCTGCAGAGGTTCAAGGACTCCAACATCAAACGGGAACGAGAGGTTTTCAACTGCATGCTGAGGAATCTGTTTGAGGAATACCGATTCTTCCCACAGTATCCGGACAAAGAGCTTCATATCACCGCCTGCCTCTTTGGAGGCATCATTGAAAAGGGTCTGGTCACGTACATGGCGCTGGGCTTGGCCTTGCGATACGTCCTGGAAGCTTTACGCAAACCTTTCGGATCAAAGATGTATTACTTCGGAATCGCTGCACTAGATAGATTTAAAAATAGGTACCAGCCATTTTTCTGAGTGTTTAAAGAGTGTTTAAAGCTGCAATCTGACTAACTTTTTAGCTTAAAAATGAACACAAATCAGTTATTGAGCAAGTACATGACGGATCAGTATTCAAATGGTCTCTGTACTGTGAAGTATGTGCAATTTTGTTTCAAACAGAGATAGCGATAGAGAGGCAAAAGTTACAGATTGTGACTTTAAAATGATCGACTCAGCGTGTTCTGTCTTTCAAATTCCATTAAAATTTGAAAGGCTTTGTTTGGAATCTTTTGATCAGAATTTTGTTTTAAATTTGAACAACTTTGTGTGTCTCAGATTGAAGGATTATCCCCAGTACTGTCAGCACTTGGCGTCTATAGCTCATTTCCTGCAGTTCCCGCACCATCTACAAGAGGTAAATTGATTTTCCTTACTAGTCTGCTCATACCTACAGCATAACATTAGTTTGTGCTCTGAACTACCGTTACACTTCTGGCTGAATGATTATTTTGTTTGTTGTCCAATTCCTGTGTGTACAGTATATCGAGTATGGCCAGCAGTCAAGAGACCCTCCCGTGAAGATGCAGGGCTCCATCACGACCCCCGGCAGCCTGGCACTAGCTCAAGCTCAGGCCCAGTCTCAGACCCCTAAAGCCCCCCAAACTGGCCAGGCCAGCACCCTGGTGACCACAGCAACCACAAACACCACCGTTGCCAAAACCACCACCATCACGAGGCCCACAGCTGTCGGACTGAAGAAAGATGTTCCGGTGAGTTTCCACAGTTCCATTCACACACCCTCTTTTGCGTGCTAAAGTACGTTATATAAATTATACTTTGTATAAAACATATTGGGCTGATTTCATCCGCGTTCATTTCCTCCACAGCCTTCAATCAACACCACAAACATTGACACCTTGTTGGTGGCCACAGACCAGACTGAAAGGATTGTTGAGCCTCCAGAGAACGTTCAGGAGAAGATTGCGTTCATCTTCAACAACCTCTCCCAGTCAAACATGACCCAAAAGGTGTGTTACACATTTTAAATAACTACAAGCCAAAGTCTGCATTAGTTGCATCTTCTGTCAAACCCTAAACACTATCTTTTGGTGCTTTTTAAAGGTGGAGGAACTGAAAGAGACTGTGAAAGAAGAGTTCATGCCATGGGTCTCTCAGTACCTTGTCATGAAGCGTGTCAGTATTGAGCCCAACTTCCATAGCCTGTATTCTAACTTTCTGGATACATTGAAAAACCCAGAGTTTGTCAAGATGGTCCTTAACGAAACTTACAGAAACATCAAGGTAAGACCTTATAACTGTGGAAACATTCTTGTTTTTGGCCTTTTCAGAAGATCCAAACTTTGTATCAGATGTATTTGTGTCATAACATTTACGGTTTCTTTGCATGTTCAGGTCCTTCTGACCTCCGATAAAGCAGCTGCTAACTTTTCTGATCGATCCCTGCTGAAAAATTTGGGTCACTGGCTTGGAATGATCACCCTTGCAAAAAACAAACCCATCTTGTACACTGTGAGTTATTTTTTTTTTTATTGTTCTTTGTTGTACACTAGAAGAAACCATGTAGACATTGAGATGGTCCTGATCTTACCTTCGGATGGTGAAATGAATTCATGTTCTACTTGCATGCAGGACCTGGAACTGAAATCTCTTCTGCTGGAAGCGTACGTGAAAGGCCAGCAGGAGTTACTGTATGTCGTCCCCTTTGTGGCCAAAGTCTTAGAATCAAGTCTACGGAGTGTGGTAATAACACCATAAGTGAAACTAATACCAAGTTTGCAAGAGTGAAAGTCTCTTATGATGGTTAAGTAGGAGTGCAAGATGTATCAAAACTGTAGAGGCGTGCAGGTTTCAGGTCAATGCAGAGAGACTGCTGATTCCAGTATGCTTTTAACCATTGATGTTCTGTTGTGTAGATCTTCAGACCGCAGAACCCTTGGACCATGGGTATCATGAATGTACTGGCTGAACTCCACCAGGAACATGACTTGAAGGTCAGTGGATCCTTATTGATACAGTTTCACTCGCACATGTTACTTGATCTTGATCTTCGTGTGGAAGTTTTCACTCACTCCCACGATTCTCCTGTTACAGCTCAACCTGAAGTTCGAGATCGAAGTGCTCTGTAAGAATCTATCTCTGGACATCAGCGAGCTGAAGCCAGGAAACCTGCTGAGAGACAAAGAGAAACTCAAGAACCTGGAGGAGCAGCTTTCAGCGCCAAAGAAAGAGACAAAACCTCCTGAGGAGATGCTGCCTATAGTTACTACAGGTAAAAGACTCAGTATTTCACGTTTGTTGTTGTAAGCTGCCATTCTGTTTTTATTAGTTGTTCATGTTGTTCTTCAATCAACAGTAGATCCTGTTGCATTTACAACCGCTTCCTCAACTCCAGCCACCACAACCACCTGTACAGCCACTGGGCCGCCCACACCTCAGTTCAGCTACCATGACATCAACGTTTACGCCCTGGCTGGCCTCGCCCCGCACATCAACATCAATGTTAACGTGAGTCTCTGTTTTAACTAAAGTGGTTTGTTAAACTTTGGTAGTTTGGTACTTCTGTATCTCATTGCATCTGTAAGGGCAGCGTTTTCTAGCACATACAAAGTGTTACAGCTTTTGTTGTAGTTGAAAGCGTCACAGTAGGAATAGTACGTAGTGAAACAAGTAATTGCTAATTGTATCGGAATTGTAAAATTAGCTAACAAAGTCCATAGACCAGGGTTATCATTAGCATCGTTTATAGGGTTGGTCTTAAAACAGTTTTGATAGCAGCACTGTTTTCACTGTTTGTGCAGATCCCACTGCTTCAGGCCCACCCTCAGCTGAAGCAGTGCGTGAGACCAGCCATCGAGCGTGCCGTACAGGAGCTGGTGCATCCCGTGGTGGACCGATCCATCAAGATCGCCATGACCACCTGCGAGCAGATCGTCAGGAAGGACTTTGCGCTGGATTCCGAGGAGTCTCACATGCGCGTGGCCGCCCACCACATGATGCGAAACCTCACTGCTGGCATGGCCATGATCACCTGCAGAGAGCCACTGCTCATGAGCATCGCCACTAACCTGAAGAACAGTTTTGCTGCTGCTCTGAGGGTAGAGAAACTTTTACTTCACACTCAGTATTATGAGATGCTTCTTGTTGATGAATACATATCATGTGTGAACATCATCTTGCTTCTGCTCCAGATACGACAATCTAGATTTTCTTGTTCCTGTTTTGTTGCTTCAAATTGTAAAGTTTGTAAAATGTTTATTCTGATGTTTTACAGGCTCCCACACCACAGCAGAGGGAGATGATGGAAGAGGCAGCTGCTCGTATCGCACAGGACAACTGTGAGCTGGCGTGTTGCTTCATCCAGAAGACAGCAGTTGAGAAAGCTGGACCGGAGATGGACAAGAGACTGGCAACTGTAAGTTCCCACAGCTGAGCTGCTCTGCAACAAAAAATGAACATTTACGTTTATGCATTATTAAGCAGACGCTTTTATCCAAATAGACTCCGTGCATTCCAGTTACACATTTGATCAGTATGTGTGCCACAACGTTTGCGCTGCTAACACAATATTCTATCAGTTGAGCTACAGGAACACCCTGTACAAACCAGATAAAGATATGTAAACAAGTCTGTCTTGTAGGAATTCGAGCTAAGGAAACATGCTCGCCAAGAAGGCAGACGATACTGTGACCCCATGGTGCTCACCTATCAGGCTGAGCGTATGCCAGAGCAGATCAGATTGAAGGTGAGAGCTTCTCACAAACCTCTAAAGGTCACTGGAGTGCTGTCGTGTAAAATCGATGATGCTCATAACTTGTGCACTTCAGGTGGGTGGAGTGGACCCTAAACAGCTGGCTGTTTATGAGGAATTCGCACGAAACGTTCCTGGCTTCCTACCTAGCAATGACCTGTCTCAGCCCACTGGATTCCTTGCTCAACCAATGAAGGTAGTAGACCACTCACTGATGCTGAATGCCTTTATCTTTGTTCTACAGAGGTCAGTTAGTTTAAAACTGCAATTCATATTTTTTGCATTTAAAAATGAAGTCAAAAATGAAGTTATTGAACAAGTAGATATGAAATAACTAGAGCTGTTGAGTCAGATTTGCTGGAAAATGTTAGTTTGGCTTCATTTAGCTTTGACATGCAATGAAAAGTACAAAGAATAACCTGCAATTTTGTTGCAAAAAGCAAAAGTTACAGATTGCGTTGATGAAAGACACTCATTCAGGTTGTTTGTGTTTCAGCAACAGGCGTGGCCAACCGATGACGTGACCCACATCTATGACAAGTGCATTTCAGATCTGGAACAGCATCTTCATGCAATTCCACCTGCGTTGGCCATGAACCCACAGACCCAGGCCATACGCGGCCTGCTGGAGGCCGTAGTCTTGGCCAGGGGCTCCCGTGATGGAATTGCTGCTCTTGGCCTTCTGCAGAAGGTCAGTGATCATGGAGAAACTGGAAAAGTACAGCACTGCACCTCTGCTTGTATTTAACACTTGTTTTGCTTTGCATTAGGCTGTGGAGGGTTTACTGGATGCCACCAGTGGTGCTGACACTGATCTGTTGCTAAGCTACAGAGAGTGCCACCTGCTTGTGCTAAAAGCCCTACAAGATGGTCGTGCCTACGGCCCACAATGGTGCAACAAACAAATCACCAGGTCAGTATCTCAACTTACCCACACACCTTGTAAAAATGTTAGCTACAAGCATTTACTCATCTCAAAGGTTCTAACTTATTCTTCGGTCGTCCCTGCAGATGCCTGATCGAGTGCCGAGATGAATACAAGTACAACGTTGACGCCGTGGAGCTGCTCATCAGAAACCATCTGGTCAACATGCAGCAGTATGATTTACATCTGGCTCAGGTGAGGATGGTGTCTACAGGACTTAAATAAGGTGTGGAATAAACAGTTTGAATGATTTCTTACTGTTGTGTTTTCTCAGTCCATGGAGAACGGGCTCAACTACATGGCCGTAGCTTTCGCCATGCAGCTGGTAAAGCTCTTGCTGGTAGACGAACGCAGCGGGAGCCACATCACAGAAGCTGATCTCTTCCAGACCATCGAGACGTTGATGAGGACCAGCGCCCACTCCAGAGCCAATGCACCTGAAGGGTAAGACACAGGCCGATGATGATTCTACTAATAAATACTTCAGTTACTGAAGATCAACTTGAATGTTTTTGTGTGTAAAAACCCTAGTTTGCCCCAGCTGATGGATGTGGTCCGATCAAACTACGAGGCCATGATCGATCGTCACCACGGTGGGCCGAACTTCATGATGCATTCTGGGATCTCTCAGGCCTCGGAGTACGATGACCCACCCGGCCTCAGAGAGAAGGCAGAGTATCTGCTGAGAGAATGGGTGAGCCTTTATCACTCAGCGGCTGCTGGGAGAGACAGCACAAAGGCCTTTTCTGCGTTCGTTGGCCAGGTAAGACAATCATAACATTAAGTTTAATTGGTTGAATTAGACTTTCAATTGCGTTCCATGCAATTTAAGGCATAAACATAACCCGTCCTATTAACGTTCTTTGCATTTTTTGAAGTGTTCTCCATTACTTTTATCTGGTTCTCTGTCAACAAAGTATCTCTTGTTCTTCTTCCACAGATGCACCAGCAGGGCATCCTGAAGACTGATGACCTTATCACTCGCTTCTTCCGCCTGTGCACAGAGATGTGTGTCGAAATCAGTTACCGCGCACAAGCTGAACAGCAGCATCCCACAACCAGCCCTGCTATCATCAGGGCCAAGTGTTATCATAACCTGGACGCCTTTGTTCGGCTCATCGCCCTGCTGGTCAAGCACTCCGGAGAGGCCACCAACACGGTCACCAAAATCAACCTGCTCAACAAGGTCAGAGCTTTGGAAAGAGCTTGGAAATCATTGCTCTATGGTTGTTTGTGGAGATCTTCATGAATTTTTTTTTGTCTGGCTCAGGTTCTGGGCATCGTGGTGGGCGTGTTGATCCAGGATCATGACGTGAGGCAGACAGAGTTCCAGCAGCTGCCGTATCACAGAATCTTCATCATGCTTCTGTTAGAGCTCAATGCACCAGAACATGTGCTGGAGACCATCAACTTTCAGACTCTTACGGCCTTCTGGTGAGCTCGTCACGTCCATCTTTGATTACTGTTGCATTGTAACCATATTATGAATACATATTAAAAGACGTTTTTGAATTTACAGTAACACCTTCCACATCCTGAGGCCCACTAAGGCTCCTGGATTTGTATATGCCTGGTTAGAGCTCATTTCTCATCGCATCTTCATTGCCAGGATGCTTGCACACACCCCACAGCAGAAGGTGTGTCTACTATATAATATGTTTAAATAGCAACTCTTAACATCTCATGATGGGTCTCTAATCACTGACCTGTGCTGTTTTGATGTCTGTTCTTCCCTGTCAGGGTTGGCCCATGTATGCTCAGTTGCTGATTGACTTATTTAAGTATCTTGCACCCTTCCTAAGGAATGTTGAGCTCAACAAACCTATGCAAATTCTCTACAAGGTATTAGCACCTCAAAGCATGCTTATAAACGTTTAGTTGTTTGGGTCAGATGTGGCCTTCATTGAGCTTTTCTTAGGTTAATGCTGTTTTCTTCACACCATTCTTTTAGGGAACGCTCCGAGTGCTGCTCGTTTTGCTTCATGACTTCCCAGAATTCCTGTGCGACTACCATTACGGCTTCTGTGATGTCATCCCGCCCAACTGCATCCAGCTGAGGAACCTTATCCTGAGTGCCTTTCCCCGAAACATGAGGCTTCCCGACCCCTTCACCCCTAATCTGAAGGTATAAAGACACCGTTAGCTTGGTCATTTGCTCCCAGTTAAAAAGTCTGCTTAGATCTCCTCTAAACTATCTGGGGAACTGGACCGAGATTGATAGTGTGGCTAGATTGATTCTTGTTTTCTCACTAGGTGGACATGCTGAGTGAGATCAACATCGCTCCCCGCATACTCACTAACTTCACCGGCGTGATGCCGTCCCAGTTTAAAAAGGATCTGGATTCTTACTTAAAGACCCGCTCACCTGTCACCTTCCTCTCTGAGCTTCGCAGCAATCTGCAGGTAGGGGGCGCCACTTTGAATTTTGAGAACATTTCACATTAGACTAGTGGTTAAAGCTGCGATCTCTATCGCCATCTCTGTTGGAAGCATGAAATTACAGATTACTTTTTGTACTTATTTCATGTGTTAAAGTGAAATGAAGCCAAACTGATATTTTCTGGGAAATCAGACCTGACAGCTCAAATTATAAGTCATTATTATATTACTATTATTATATACATTATTAAGAATGACATGAATATCACGCTGTACCTCAGGTGTCCAACGAACCAGGCAACCGTTACAACATCCAGCTGATCAACGCTCTGGTGCTGTATGTGGGCACCCAGGCCATCGCCCACATCCACAACAAGGGCAGCACACCCTCCATGAGTACCATAACTCACTCAGCACACATGGACATCTTCCAGAACCTCGCAGTCGACCTGGACACTGAGGGTGAGACACACCTGCACCTGAATATCAAAATATAAATGCAAGACCCTTCAGCCTCCTGAGTTCAAACACCCCATTTGTTGCCCTGTGAATTTTATTGTACAATTAAAACAATTTGGCAATTAAACATCTAATTTCATTATAGCTTTTTATTATATGTTAGCAGTGTTTCAAATTGTGCCATTAGCATAGGAGACGTGTGATTGGTTGTAACCGTTTCCCTCCTCACAGGCCGCTATCTGTTCCTGAACGCGATAGCCAATCAGCTGCGTTACCCGAACAGCCACACCCACTACTTCAGCTGCACCATGCTGTATCTGTTTGCTGAGGCCAACGCTGAAGCCATTCAAGAGCAGATCACCAGGTATGTTCAACACCTCCCACTCCTGCCCTTCCTGTCCAATGAACGCATCTAATAAGTCTATCGTACAGGGTTCTCCTGGAGAGGCTGATCGTGAACAGGCCGCACCCCTGGGGTCTGCTCATCACCTTCATTGAGCTGATCAAGAACCCAGCCTTTAAGTTCTGGAGCCACGACTTTGTGCACTGTGCCCCGGAAATCGAGAAGTAAGCGGGCCACCATTGTTCCAGAATGACGTGACGTTTGCACTTAAAGTTCTTGCAAGATGAGTGACTGTTCTCTCTCTTGTCAGGTTGTTTCAGTCGGTGGCTCAGTGCTGCATGGGGCAGAAACAGGCCCAGCAGGTGATGGAGGGAACCGGCACCAGTTAAGCAGTAGAAGAAACGCCGGAGAGAGATCATCCTGACCCCACTCTTCGTTTGACCCAAGATCCCTGCACATCTGATCGACACACAGCTGGCACTGAACTGCTGTCTGCCCTTAGGGGGCGACATCTGACCTGAGGCGTTTTGTTTTATTTTTCCCCTCCGAGTTTTAGTGTAAATAGTAAAAGCGACATCCAC
>JAZGTK010004501.1:0-24397 GCA_036877625.1 Ambastaia sidthimunki | reverse complement strand
AGTTTAGTTTACTTTAAGCATCAATCACTACAAATCAAATTCATACATAATCATTATTCAAATCTAAAGTTGGCAAAGTTCAGACTCTCGTGTCAAGCTCACATAATCACAAACATTTGCTTATGTAAACCATGGCAACAGCAGTGACCATTTATCAGTCTTCCTCGATAAGATGTGATATCCCATAATTGATGTTATGGAACATCACCCTGTGTCGTCTTATCAGAGGAGGATTCCAGGCCATTACAGGTGTGTTTGAATGTGCACAAAAAATTCCCAGAATTCTTTGCTCTGTTGTTGCATTTTTATTGCCATGCTGCAGTTACATACACAAAACGAGTACAAAAAAAGTTTCCACAAGGCTTGTGTAAAAGCGTATTGGCTTGAAAACTGGTTAGAAACATTACAAACATTATTGTGTAGGCAGAAATGACATCTTGGGGTTTGTGGGGTTTGACAGAGACTTGAAATAAAAAGCCCTTGAAAATACGTATCCATGAAAAATAAACACCTTTTGAAAGTAAAAATGTTAACAGACAAATACCAAAGCCTTTTTTTTACTGCAACCAACCGTAAATAAACCTTGACTCTATGTAATGAAACCGTACATATGTATTTACTGTAAAGTCTGTGTCTTGTAGTAAATTACAGTCTCTTTGATTACTGGTTGGAAAAGGTTTTTTCTTTGACCGTGCAGTGCAATGCAGTGAAGCGGTTTAATTCCAGTTTTGGAAAAACTGTTTAAAGATGACGGTCTCTTTGCCCTGTGGCAAAATCTCCACCTGTAAGACATTTAAACAGAGAAAAACTTAAAGACTGTTTGAAAGTGGGCGGCATCCGTTTGGATGGATGAGAGGCCGTTTAATAAACGAAATATAATATGTATAAACAACCTATTGGATTGAGTTTGGAACTGGGAATATTAACACTGTTTTCAGACTCACTGTTCTTTTACTTCTAGAAATTCTTTTAGAACATTTATAACATCCGTATGAGGAATTCTGTAAGTACAGACCTGTGTTTTCATCTTGGGGTAATTCATTTTTGTGATAAAATCATCCGCCATCTTTAAAGCGGCCCTTTTCTCATCTGCGTTGGCTCCACTTCCTGTAAAATACCGAAAAAAACATTCCAAACACACCCGGGAAAAAGACACACAATTAATTTCATGAAAGCAATTCACAGTGTAGGTGAACGCATACAGGTAAAATACATGTAATACATGTAAATACAAGTAAATTTATAATCATTTTTCGTACCTTTCCAAACAAAGATCTTCCCATTGGCCCCATTGTCCAGGATAAAGCAGTCATCACGTACCAGCAAGTCCTTGGCCAATGGACTTTTTTCTGACACTATGGTCAACTTCATGGACCCTGTTGCATCTGAAACCTACAAATGGACCAGAACTTTGGAAACAGTTGTGGAGAACATTTGTACCGGGGTATGGTTACAATTTTAGATTTTCTGCCAATTAGCTGTTAGCATTCATGGTTTACGTTTGAAGACACAAGACTTAAAGACTTTAACGGAAGGATTATAAGCGCGTGTGGTACCTTGTAGAGGGAGGCGGAGTTTGATACGTCTGCTTGAGTGTCTTCTTCTGGAGAACTTTCCTTCAACGCTGGCACAGGACCAAGAACCTGTTGTTGAAGCGTAACAGAAGAAGAGCAAGACAATTAGAGCTCATCACCTGCTGTTAATGACTGCAGCCATTTTAAATAACACATAATAAATACAGCTGGCAGGGTGTTATATACTAGAGTCGTGGTTTATGAGGGAAAACAAGCCCTCCACTGACCTGCAGCATCTCCGGTGTCTCCTCTCCCTCGTTGATGTTGGTGATCTGGGCTTTGCCGTGTCTCTCTGTGTCCCTGATAAGAGTGGCAATCTCTCTCACCTTCTGCTTCTCAAAGATGTTTGCCTGAGAGCCGACCCACGACACGATCGTCTGGAAAATAAAAGCGTTCGTAGCGTACGTCAAACAACCCACAATGCACTGCTGTGGCAAGTCTAGCCTTCAAAAGATCCTTAAAGATCTATATTATAATAATGTATAATATACAGTAATATATGAGGCACTCGTAGACTTAGCCAAACGTTAGCTCTCACAAACACACACACAGACACACACACAGACACAGACACAGACACAGACACAGACACAGACACAGACACAGACACAGACACACCTCGCCCAGGTCCAGTATGAAGCAGTCTCCTTTGTTAAAGCTCTCCCAGCTCAGTGCCACTTCCTTGGCCCTGATGTTTCGTTTCCCCTTTATTTGATATAACCGCTGAACAGGCCCAGATCCACTCTGTGCTTTTCTAAAACCAGACTCCACGCCTCCCTCCTGTGAGAAAACAAATGGTACAAATTATTTACCTGTGAGCTCTGAAAAAGCTTTTTTACAAGGGCAAGTACAGTTGCTTTATTTTGAACATTTTTTTTTTTAATTCTCTGTGTAACATCTTTAGTGTCTTTTATTTTGCAATATTCTCTTGGTCTTGTTTTTAGTTCGCACACTCATTGCATCCGCATGTCTCGTGTTATCATTATGAGTGCGTTTAAAGCCCACCTGTTGATCTTATCATTGTTTGGAATTTGCTCTTGTTGTTTTGAAGGTTCTTGGAATCTTGTTTTTGTGGATGATTCTGAAATTGCGATTTATGACCCACCTTTATCTATGGTGACAATATGTATATACGTAATTGACGGCCTCGTGAATCTCACCTTGTAGCTCACCCCTCGAGGGAAGAGGTTCATGAATTCTGGAGACTCGTAACCCTGAACCTGCCTGTGTTGGACGGGATCTCCACCCAGGAAGTTATCCAGCTGCGTGGCCAACATGGCACAAGCCACCTGCTCGTCCCGAGAGGATTTCTCCCCTACAGCATAAACCCAGAGATTTAATACACATCTGTTACTTCCTGTCAAATTCTTGCTTCATAACATCCATGCAAGAAAAATAGAAACATTGAATCACTGTCTAAACACGGCACCGGAAATAACGTGCATGTTAACACCAGTGCAATTTTTGCACAATTCTGCTCCACGTGATACGTTACCAAGGCGACCACTTCCTCTCTCTGTACCATCAGACAAAACAACAGTTTCAGATTTTGGTAAACCAAAGTCGAGCTCTTTGACATGCATGCAAAGCAGCTGGCAAAAAACACTTAACATGACATTTGCATTATAAAGCACGGTGGGAAATTGCGAGGACCACCAGCGTTATAACGGTCCGGTCAGGTAGTAAACAGTAAATCTATAAGTTAATAGGTAGTGTAAATAGTTAGTGTAAGTTAAAGGCTCTAAAGTTCATTCTGAATGAAATGAAAGGGTTAGGGAGACCAGGGGATTGTGGGTAATGAAGCGATGGGAAGGATTATGGATGGGATGGTAGATGAGATGGCCTGGGAGAAGATGGTTGGAACGGCCTCATGTCGTGTTGACAACCAGCTTAGTGTTACCCAAAGCACCGGATATACGATGAGGGTCTAACTGCGGTCCTGCTGAAACATTAATGACCAATGAAAACACCCGCCCTTCCCTTTTCCCCCGGGACTTATCCCTCTTTATCCCTCTCTCCTCTCCTTCATTTGTTCTGTTCCACCTCTATCCGTGTACTCACTCAGATTGGCTCAGACACACCCGAGCATCTGATTGGATCGTTTTAAATTTGATAAGCTATTTTCTCAACCTTTTAACTTCGGGCCTCATGTAATCCCACGTGACTGACCCTTCACTTTTCATTCAGACTCCATGACATGGATGAACGAGCAGTTTCCTGTCCTGTGTTGACACCTTTCCTATCGGATCAGAAGTTTGGGGGCTTGTACGAGGGCTTGTTTTTTAACAGCCAATAGGCTTTAGTTTACACCACAACTATAAAACATAATTTGCTACTTGCTATTTGGTGGTAGATGTAGGGGAAGGTATATTTCTGATTTAGAAAGCATTTGATTGGACAAAAAAAATGGTCCGCCTTTGAGTGCAAGATGAGTCATCGATATTTTTGGTGCATTTTCTTGCATAAAAAAAGAGAGCATTTTTAATATGTAATTCTGTTCAAATGTCCATGTTTTCGGGAATACACTAGCTGGCCTCAGTAGTTTAACAGCCATCATCTCACCAATCCACATGTGGAGATCTGCTCCCTGGTCACCCCGATTATCCAGCACAAGGTAGGAGTCACCGTTGAAAAAAGCCCCGACCTCAGCAGCTTTCAGGGGAACAGCCTTCATCTTCTCCACTCGCCAAACCTTGAGACCCGGCTGTTTCACGTCATCGTTGAACTGGCCCGGTGCAGCCTGAAATGGAAGCATTCTGCAAACACAGACAGAGTTTGTGAGGAGGGAAGCTGGAATGAATAACAAATGGATGTTTGAAGTCCCAGAGACATCAGAGTCAAGAGACAACCGGTTTAGGACCCGTTACACACATCAAGTGCTTCATATTCTGCAAGTTTTATTCTTCTAATGAGCCGATTATGTGCACCGAGTGTGTTAAATAAAAGAAAAAATGGCTTAATTAAAACGGGTTATTTTTATTTAAATGTATGTACCAATATTTTAACTTTTGACGTATTTGATAATCACTTGCTTAAAGGATTAAAATTGTGGCTTTATTTACTAGAAAATGAGTCATTTTGCATTATAATTTCTGTCCAGCTCTGTTGTATTTTGGCATATATAGTAGGTCAAAGTATTTTATACATACAGAAATGATTGTCTTCCTTCCTAAGAAAGAAAATACAAATTGCTGCTAATCTGTCTCTTAGCAGGAAACAATTGTGAAGCCATTCCAAGATGCTAACAGAGCTCTCAGTTAAAGGCAGCTGTTATCTGATTGGTTCTTTGACCTGTCAGTAACTTGACTGTCTAAACAGGACATGGTGAAACAGAGTTTGTTTGGACACAACTGTGATGACAACAAGCATGAAAACAGGAGTAACTATGTACCAGTCCAAGGAAAAGGGTTTTCCCCACCTCAGTCTTGCTTCCTCGCAGCCTTACTGTCTCGTCTCATGTATTTGAAAACCTTGTGCATTGTATAAATAAATGCAGCCATGAATATTTCAACCTATTTGGCTCAGTGATGGTCTGACATGAACATTGCACTAATGTAAAGACATCACAGGTGGATGTTACGTCACTCTGTCACTGTTTTACAATGGGCATCTTCTGGGCTCATATCTGAACAAGTTAACACAGATAAAGGACAGATAAACTCCCTGTTTATCTGTTCATTCAGGCACTGTGACTGAATCATTGTCCAGTCACTGAACACATGACATTTTAAAGATCGTTCATCTACAGAACTTATATATACATATATATATATATATATATATATATATATAAAACAATTGTGGAAAGTATCTAACATTGTGGTAGGTACACCCACCTACATTGTGGGGACCACCCAGCAGCCCCAAAGAGGAAAATTGATTATTAAACATACAAAATGATGCTTTTTTTTGTTAAAATGGAAAAAGGTTTGTGTGAGGGTTAGGGGAATATACAGAATAGAATATACAGTTTGTACAGTATAAAAGTCATTATGTTTATATTGTGTGTGTATTTTATAAGCTACACATGTTTGGCTTATACAATTTTAAAATAATAAACATAAAATTTTAGAAGATGTTATAAATTATTATGTAGATTACTTATGCAACAGTTTAGCCATTCAACAGCATTTTTTTTTGTCAAAAAACAGGAAAGACATGACGAGCTGGAAGTTGGGCAGTCAAGACAAAATGAGAACAGGACAGTCGCCCACAGTTATGAACAAACAATGACATGTTGTCATATAAGGTCTTCATGCCGCCCCACCTAACTGAGTTCTTAACACAAAAGGCATTTATGAATTTCTCAAGTGAAGTGTCAGTTTAAGCTCATCCACAGACACAGAAAAGTGCAAACAGACACAAACTGCTTCCTGTGTTGTTTTAGGTTTTGCAATGTTACAGCTCTTTTCATTTCACGATGCTGCAAATTTTAGCTGGATTTTGGGACTGACACTTTTGTCTCATCTGCCCAGTTGCTTGGGAAAAATGTCACTAGCTGTCATAGACTTACAGCTATAAAGTAACTCTAAAAATAAAAGGTTTCTTTTTTGTGTGGCTGGAGAAGCGAAAATGTTGCCTAGACAAAGGGCCAAAACACACCTTGTTGTAAAAGAAGATGTAAAAGCCATTCATTAACATTAAAGACATGAGTGTCAATGAAATGACACTTTATATTAGTATTGCACTGGAAACAACAGGCGTGCATGCAAAATAGCATCAAACTGGATGCTGGGTGGCATAAATATGAAGGAAATAGTGACGATACGATGCAGGACAGAAGATCAAGAGGCATATTGTGAAAACAGTGGCGCAAACACAAGATGTTTCTCCTGGTAAATAAACGCACTTAACTGCATAACCCCGTCAGCCGACTCCGGCATGCGGTTGCTTTCCGAGTCCGGCTCCATTTCTGCCTGATCCACTGTGTGTTTGTATATGTGTGTGTGTCTGTGTGTGTTTGTTCAGCTGGCCTGGTTAGCTCATATGTGACCGGTAACTAGACACGGGGGAATGATCCGAGCGGACCGGCCGAGGACGCCCCACGCACCGAGAGAAGAGTCGGGTTGCCGGACAAACCCTGAACAACATCCGCCTTTCCTCCACTCATCAGCGGCGGATGACGGAGCAAACGTGGCTTTGTTTCTTTGGCATAAAGTTGGATTGCCAAGTCTTTTATTTTATTTAAATAAAGAGGAGTTATTAATGTTATAAATGCTAAAGGAGCACGACTGAAGTGCTTATGCATGTAACACAAAACAGCCACAATTCAAGAAACTGATGATAAATTGAATGGAAGTGATATGTTAAGAGATAAAGAGGTTAAGTGGGACACTGATATAATATATAAAGGTAGATCATGATAAGATTAATAGAGATAGAAAGGGTGGTGTCCCACTATAATAAGGTCTTTGATAGCTAGTTTGTTATATTATCTATGCAGTGGCATGATAATCTCAGCAGACTTAATGAATGCAATGAATTGTGTGTTTGAGAAATATGTATGAAAGCAATTTTACTACACTTTTGCAAAACCATGACTTGCTGCTTCTCCTTGAGACACAAGCCAGACGTGAAACTAAGGTGTGAGGCTTGAAGGAAGTCTTTTCTTCTGAGATGAATTCGGTACAGCACAAAATGAACCATAAAACGTATTTAAAATAATGTGATTTGCTGAGAATGGTCATAGATGTTGTAGGACTTACCTTGCAGTAGTTTTAAGTGTGAAGGATCCTGCCAAGTTTCGATAAAGGAAGAGATTTTGTAGGGGAGAGATTGCTTTTACAAAGTTACTTCCTGCATTAGGTCCTAACTCTGGCCCGGCCCCTTAAATACACCCCCACATGAACAAACAGATGCCTAAAAATGCCTAAAAAACAACAGTGAGACCTTAGAAGTCACAGATTTGTTAATAGTTAAATTTAATAGTTAGATTTGCTTGTTTTGTTTAAATTTGACTAGAGGGACTGTGGTGACTAAAAACAGACAGAATACCTTCAGAAATCACTGTTTGGCTGGGGGCTTCCTTACCCAGTTTCTTTACTTACGTATATATATCAGGGTCACACCCAGTCAGTCACAAAGCATTTCGTTTTTGTGTCAGGGCTTGTCTATGGAACATAGCCCAGAACATGGAGAACTTTGACAGATCTTCAAAACTTAGGAGAACCATTTCTTAAAGTGAAGCCATGACTGTATTCTGAGGTTTGCAAGACCACAGAAGATACAGAGTTCATATTGTGGCTTCAACAGTTTATTTAAAACAAGCATCAGCCACAAAAAAGTAACTCACAAGGTTTAACTCATAAACCAAGCCCTGCAAGACACACAGACATAAAAACTGGAGATTTTAATTTTTAAAATGGGAAACTGTATAAAGGCTAAGCACCACAAAAGGCTTTTCCCATCTCGTATACTGTATACATGCCATTCTTGCCACGTCTTTGACGACACTTCTGGAAAAACTCAACAGTAGGCTAATATGTTTTAAAAATTAAACCAGCCAACAGGATTAGTGAAACTCTTTATTTTTTCCAAGTCGAAAAACAAACAAAACATAGATACAGAGAAGTAATCAGATAGATTTGTATACAGTAGCAATTTCTTAATTTAAAGTCTCCTTCCCCATGAACCCCACCCAGTATTTAGTCAAGCTCAACAAAACCCTGTCTTACCATTTATATCCTCATGCACACACACTCGCACACACACACACACACGTATACTGTGAGCCTGGGTACTGGACTTAACTGGAGATCTATGAAAACTGAAGGCAAACAAGGGCATTAAAGAGTCAAAACGTCGCTCCCTAATGCAATCTAAGGCCTTAAACCTAAAACTGAAATATGCAAAAGCATCATCAGCAAAGTCATTTTCAGGTCAACTCTCACTACCACCATCCATTTGGAATGGAGCTGGTGTGTGTTTGCTTGCTTTCCTTACGATATAAAGTCTGAATGCTGCTTAGAACAGCCAGGTCACCCATGTTAAATCAGTCTCTGTCTCCCTCTACTGTTTAACAATAACATTGAATTGATTTTGTAGCTGCTTAAGGGATGGTGAGACAATTTAGTGACCTCAAGATCTACAGGCGAGTGACCACAATAAGAAATGATGCATATTTAGAATAGAATGCTTTTCTTCAGCAACTCAATAACACAAATAACAAAAACTGTACTTAAATAAACTGAATAGTGATTTAAATAAGAAAAAACATGCTAATTAGTGATTAAATGGTTGAGGACAACGAAGAACTTTGAAAGGATTTGAACCCAGCAAGTTTAAAAACGTTGATTCAGCTTAAAAGCAGGAAGTCATCACCCTCCAACCCCAAATTCAAGATAAAAGAAAATTAAATTCACGCTCCTCTGTGTGAGATACAAGACTGCTGGTTACACCTTTTTTGCAGTTATTAAAATGGGAAATTTCTGGGCAGATGCTGGTTTGAGACATAAGGCTTGCATCATTTGGGGACGGCGAGATTTTGGGGACAATCGAGTAGAAGCATGTCTCAAATCATCATCCGTTTTTTGCTCTTCAATTTGTATGAGTAAATTACGACAACACTTTCACCCATATCACGGGCTGGCATACATTACATATTACAGCATATTAACCTGCCGTTTTCTTAGAACACATTTTTCATGCGTGAACACATTTGGAAAACATTAACATTAACATTTAAACATGTCAGTTCTGACCTCTTCGCTTATGAGGGGGGGATAAAAATCAACCAGCAACAAGCGCTTATTTACACTGAAAAAGATAAAAAATTTTGTAAAATGTGAAACTCTGTTTTCCCCCCTCTATTGAAGCTATAAAGATGTTTCAAGGTTTCATTTTGAAACTTTTTAGATAGATACAATCCACTGTTTTCTGTTTGAAGGCTTTTGGCAGTACTTCAAAATATCTTTAATTTCCTTTACACCCAACACTGAATTTTTGAGAAAAAAATGAAAGGGAGATAAAAATGAATGGATGGAGGAACATAAATGATCGTTTTCCCTCCAAAAATACAGACAGTCTCCTGCATATATCCACTCATTTTGAGTTACTGCTCAGTAATCTCCCCTCAAATTTGAAACAACCAAAATGATTTATACAAAGGCAGCCTTGTTTGGCTTATAGTTCAAACCATAAATGCGACCACTGAAAATAAGCCTGTTTAGGGAGGCTTTTAAGAACAGTGCAAGTCCAAAAGAAGCAAACAAACAAACAAAAAGACTTCACATGTAGGATCCTAGGTTCCTCAGCCTTCCCTGTAAAACACAACAGCCCCAGCTGAATGGCTTTCCTTCAGTCTTTGTCCCAAGGTCAGAGTGCCAGTCAGGGAAGTGGGACAAACCCTGGCCCAGACTATCTTTAGTTATTCTCCTCATCGCTGTCATCAGGGCTGATGGCAGGGCTGTAGGTTGGAGAGGTGGGGCTGTAGCCAGGAGAAGTGGGGCTGTAGGTGGAGCCTTTGGGGCTGGTTGGAGAGTAGGTAGGTGAGGTTGGCGAGTATTTTGGAGAAGTAGGAGAGTAGGTCGGGGAGGTAGGGGAATATTTGGGGCTGGTTGGGGTGTAGGTGGGAGAAGTTGGGGAGTAAGTGGGGGAGGTGGGGCTGTACTTGGGTGTGGTCGGAGAGTAGGTTGGAGAAGTGGGGCTGTATTTGGGTGAAGTAGGGGAGTACTTTGGGGAAGTGGGTGAATATTTGGGGGATGTTGGGGTGTACTCGGGGGAACTTGGACTGTAGGAAGGAGAGGTGGGAGTGTATTTTGGGGAGGTGGGAGAATATGATGGGGAGCTTGGGCTGTATGATGGTGAACTTGGGGTGTAGGTGGGAGACTGTGGGGTGTAGCGTGGACTGGAGGGAGAATAGGATGGCGAGGTGGGAGAGTATGAAGGAGACGTAGGGGAGTAATTGGGACTGGTTGGTGTGTAATTGGGAGAGGTGGGCGAGTAGGAAGGAGAGGTGGGGCTGTAGGATGGGGAGGTTGGGGAATAACTGGGTGAGGTGGGCGTGTAGTTGGGGGAAGTAGGGCTGTAGCTTGGAGATGTTGGTGAGTAGGATGGGGAGGTTGGGGAGTAGCTAGGAGAGGTAGGAGAGTAGGACGGGGAGGTTGGGGAATAAGATGGAGAGGTGGGAGAGTAGGATGGGGATGTGGGGCTATAGCTTGGGGAGGTTGGGCTGTAGCTGGGTGACGTAGGGCTATAGCTGGGCGATGTGGGCGAATAGGAAGGTGAGGTTGGAGAGTATGACGGCGAAGTTGGGGAGTAAGAAGGCGAGGTTGGGGAGTAGCTTGGAGATGTTGGAGAATAGGATGGAGACGTGGGGGAGTAGGAGGGTGATGTGGGCGAGTAGGACGGAGATGTGGGGCTGTAGTTTGGGCTGGTTGGAGAATAAGACGGTGAAGTTGGAGAGTATGATGGCGAGGTTGGGGAGTACCCAGGGCTCTGTGGGGTGTAACCACCTGGAGAACGAGGCTCGTAGGCAGGAGAAGTTGGAGAGTAATTGGGAGACAAGGCTCCTAAAAGGGGTATAAGAAAACACTGATTACTTGAATGTTTAAATAGCAACCTACAAATGCAACTTGACAAACAGCATGTAACAGTTCTAAAAGCAGAGCAGGGTAACCTGGTGAGGGGATATATGGGCTGGCTGGTCCAGGTGATCCAGGTGAGCCAGGAGTAGGGGACCAGGCTGGAGAGTAGCCAGGCGAGAAACCACTGGCATCAGATGCAGCGCTAGGAGAGAAGCCTGCTGCTCCAGGTGTCATTCCACTTCCTGTTTGGCAAAGGAACAAAAACATGAAGTAAAACCACAAAGAGAATGCACAGATATGAGGATGGATGTGAAACAAACATTACTTACCAACACTGGGTGACCAAGCACCATATGCTGGAGTGGCTCCCGTGTTCCAGGGGGTCATGGCTGGAGACATGCCACTCATGGGGCTAGGGGCGGAGCCAAAGAACATACCCGTGGCTAGAAGGGAAAAAAAAGTTTACACTTCTGGAGAGCAGGACAACAAATTCAAATTTAAATCTCTTGTTCCACTTACGTCCTGCAACACTGATACCAGGAATGTTGGTTGGTATCTCCATGCCATACTTGCACTTCTCCGCATCTAACAACAGGTCAAAGCAGCCAGTGCCCGCAGGGGCGAGTTGTCCCAGCATGATGTTCTCAGATACTCCTTTCATTGGGTCACTTTCACCATGAGATGAAGCCTCCATTAACACATCCACCTGCAGAGAAAAATGTTCAGTCATTCAAGAATAAACCTACATTCATTGGAGAGTACATGTTAATACCTTTAGAAAGGTTCTACATTAACACCCTTATGGTGTTTTCACGTCTTTTTAGTGATCTCACCGTCTCTTCAAAAGAACACTTCATGAGTGGTCCAGTATCCTGTCTGTTAATGCCATGACGAGTAATGGCCATGAGATGCCCTCTACAGGTCATTGTGTCACACAACAAGGCAAGATGGCGGTAGTTCACATAAGAACCATCAAAAGAGATGACATGGTACAACTCTCTTTCCAGGGCCTTCCGCACTGCCTCAATACCGAGGACCTGCAGGTGAAGAACAGACACTTCATAATTAGTTCTTTGTCTTTTATAAACCTATAAAAGTTGTAGTAAATGACTTCTGAAACACTGAGAAACACTGTTGATTTTTAAATTTGACACTCAAACACACCTTATTTCATTGCCTGTTGCACGCCATGTTTATTATCTTGAGGGTGGAGCAATGACTAACAGCTAGGCCACATCCCCTACTTCCAATTGGCTATGAGTGTTATGGTATTGTAGGGATTGGTCAGATCCATTTTGTTTATCTCCTATGTACACAACCAGGACTATGGGCAAAATATTCAACCCCTCCCCCCCAACACAAACAGGACACTTAGCAATTCTCAAAACTGTTTTCTTGGGTGTCGGTTAAGATTTTCCAACATCTTTTAGAAATCACTTACTGCACCTTTAATGGACCACCATATTTACAGTCGTAAGCTACAGAAACAATTCATTCTTACTGTGAAAATCTCCACAATGTCATTAGAGGTGGTTCTGACAGGGTCCACGTCCTTCTCGCTGAGGACCCTCATGAGACTCACACCATCAGTTTCCAGAATCCACTCCTGCAAGGCTTTAAACTCGCCGTCCTCTGTGATGATGATTTTCTTCTTGTTGTCTGTCTGTGGAAGATGCATGTACACCTACAGGGACAGAAAATGAGATGGAGATCACATAGTGTAAAATACATTTTTATATTATTGATGTACTCTTAGAAGAAGTACCTTGCTGATCTGCTCAATGCCTTGCAAAGTCATGTCCGTCAGCATGTTGGATTCAATGCAGCGGAGGAATACATCGTCGTCCATCTTATCTACCACCTCCTCATCCTGCACACAAGGTCACACATTTAATAAGAGGAAGAAGCTTTGCAAAATGCTTTGAATGCCACTACAATGATTGTTAAACATGGCAAAAGATTCATATTAAATGCAATTATGTGCTTAATAACCTCTTGGAACTTGTTCTCGTCGCTATTCATGATGCGAATTCGCAGCACCAGTTTCTCAGCATTGTCGTCATTAAAGATGCAGTTTAGGTCATCACCAAAACCTTGAAGATCGATATGAATTAATGTTCGATTGCACTTAGTCCACCTTAAACAGACCAAACCCACATCTCATGCTCACCTGCATTGATCTTCTCAGCGATCTGCTCCATGGTCAGCTTACGGTCAGTCATGTGTTTGCGGTCAAGTTCGATGCGCAGCAGCCAGGGTGAAATGCGGGTAACGTCAAAATCGGGCATCTCGTAGTAAACGTTTACCCACTCCTGATCTTCAGTCACCACCGTGTTCTGTGGGTTGGGGTCGTAATAAATGGCCGTGTTGGCAGTGACCTTGCGTAGGGTTGTGTGCTCCAAGCGACACAGGATGTCTTTGGCCCTCTCAGCGTCACGGGCCGCTTGGCCCAGGAGAAACACGGTCAGGGAGGGGGTCTTGGGTCGCTTGGAGATGTTGATTAGCTCTTTGAGACGAGGCACACCAAGAGTGACATTTTTGGCGGACACGCCAGCGTAGTGGAATGTGTTCAGGGTCATCTGAGTGGCAGGCTCTCCTAAAGACTGAGCAGCCAGGGCACCAACCATCTCACCTGGGTGAGCCTGAGGGAGGAAAGCTCAATGTAAATGTCTCTTATGAACCATAATTCCTTTAAAGGAGCAGTTCACTCATTTCTTGTTTCACAGGAATTGCAGCTGCACTTAAACTTACAATGGATTGGTTAAATTTGGTCTCGATTTCTCCCAGCAGCCAATCAAAAGCCTCTGTGCTAAGACGGAACTCCTCAGTCATTCTCCTAGAGCAAAGGGTGGAGCGCAGGTGGATGTTGAAGAGCAGGGTGGCGTTCTCCTGTGCTTGCCTGCTCAACTGGTCATCACCATTCACAATCACAAGCTTCTTACTCAACTCCTTAACTCCTACACAAGGGAACCAACATGTATTTCACATGGAATTAATCACCTCATTCGGCCCCTTAGCACACTTTTACAAAAAAAATTATTAACCTAATAAATTAGTACTATTTACAGGTCACATTATAACTGTGTGGTCAAGTGCGCCAAATTGGTTGGATTCATGTCCTCAATGAAGACGTATACAAGTAAAATTGGGCTTTCTAATCAGCTTGAACAGGTCTGTCTCAAGACAGTGTAAGCTAAAGGGATCAGTCGTCAGCAGACTTTATTTAGCTAGCACAAGCACGAGTCTGTATTTAGCTTGGAGACACCCTTCATCACTGACAACCCTAAGACTCTTAAAGTATAAACTGCATATGATGGCGATTCCTTAGACATTAGGTGGAAAAAGATCTGACTGACTGAAAGTTTGAGCATATCTGATCTTTTGATGCTTGAGTGCTTTATTGATCAGTAAGGCTAAGCTGTCAAAATGTTCACTTCTGATCTGTTTGCTCCGCCCACCTTCCACAACTCGAGCTGGGTTCAGGTCAGTTTGTGTTCGTGGATTAATGCGGAAGATCTTCTGAGCATTCCAGATCATTCTAGCAAGATTGCATGGCAGTACCACCTACAGGAAAACATGGTACCTTCCATTAAGAATGACAAACAGGAATACAGTTTTGGCACATCATACTGTGTAAATTATCTCAACCTCTGGGTATATAGGTATAAAAGATGGTGCTTTGTTACGATATGGACTAACATCTAACAGCTCTTAAGGGTCAGACCTTGCTGTCTCCTGTGGGGAAGATGGCCCTCAGGACCTCTCGGTCTTCCCTCATCTTCTCAAACTCTCTCTCTAGTGCACTTTGAACATGAGCATTAGTCATCACGTCTTTCACCACGTCCTCCTGCAGGGTGCGACGGAGAGCTCGGTCGTTGGTGCAGTCGAACTTGAACCTATGCAATTAAAGACAGAGATTGAAGGATGGATCGATGACATCAGATAATTTTGAAAGAAAGAAAAGTATGTTCTCAGACTCACTTTTTCTCAAAGGCTTTGTTGGAAGGCTTAAGGGTGGCCATGTTCTGGAACTCCACAGACTCTCCTGCCAGCCCGTCCTCTCCATATCTCAGCTGGACAACCTGGTTAATGGAGTTTCTGACTGTGGCATCATACTTGACCATAACAGACTCCATAGACTTGATGAGACGACGCTGAATGTAACCTGAAGAGATGAGAAAGGAATTAAATGTCACAGAAATTGAACTTAACAAATAACAAATGCCAAGACAACACTAATAAACGGAGATCTGTAAACACCTGCAGTTCGTCTGTGGGGTTATTACCTGTCTCAGCAGTTTTGACAGCTGTGTCGATTAGACCCTCTCTGCCTCCCATGGCGTGAAAGAAGAACTCAGTTGGTGTGAGACCGGCCAAATAAGAGTTTTCCACGAATCCTCGACTCTCTGGACCGTAGTCATCTTTAATGAAATGAGGCAGAGTGCGGTGCTTGAAACCGAAAGGGATTCGCTTACCCTCAACGTTCTGCTGTCCCACCACAGCAATAACCTAGAAGAAAAAGAATAACAAATATAAATACAACCCATAACATCAAATACTGTCATTCTCTTGTTTGCCTGAGTACTGATTTGTTGATGCCAGGTCTCTTCACATCCTGTTAGCAAACGTAAATTGACCTACACTTATTTATCTTCTATGGAAGGCGCAGGACCATAAAATGTTTGTCCAGTCATTGGACAGGGTAGGGTGTCCTACTTGCCTGTCAAATTATATATTTGCATATGATCATGCTTCTATCATCAGGTGTGGTTTTGGAGAACGTTCTGAATGGAAGATGGGATGTTACACTATCAAATTAAAGTTGCTATCGCTAGCCTCTTCAAAATTGCCTACATGGTTGACATGGAAGACAAAAAGCTAACCTGTGAAATGTTAATTTTAGAGCCTTTTGAACCAGCCACCACCATGGATTTGAAGTTGTTGTATTCTGACAGGGATTTCTGCGCAGATGATCCAGTCTTGTCACGAGCATCGTTCAGAATGCGGTTGACCTGGTTCTCAAAGGTCTGTCTCAGAGTGTTACCTGGCGTGGGCTCCAGCTCATTGTTGTGGGCTTTCTCAATGACCTGTGGAGAAGCACAGATTAATTGTGAAAGCTCTCATGAACAAGTTCTGCAAAGAACCCTGATGTTCCGCAATGGAGGATCAAAGTCAGTTGATCTCACCTCTATCACATCTTGTTTGGCTTTCTTAATAGTGTTCTGAATGTCCTGATATGTTGCCTTATCAGCAATGGAATCTCCAATACCGATAGAGTGACCTGAAGAAGACAGAAATGGTCAATAAGTAGAAGGAAATCCACTGAAGCTTCTGGACTTCAAAAAGAACTTCAGAAAAGCTCTTTATACCCTCAATGAGAAGCCAGTTGTTGACGACAGTCTGGATGTTGGAATAGAAGAGACGTGTGATATCGTGGCCCATCTCAAGGTACGAGATATGGACCAGCGAGCCTGCTGAAGTTCCCAGAGACTTCTTACACAGGATGCCCATGATCAGTTCTCCATTCTCCACAATTACCTACAAAATACATTGATTATTAAGAAAACTTGATTTGATAAAGAAAACAGCTGAAAGCCTTGTGCATGATTGGGTTGCACTGTTGCACCTTGGTGTCTCCAGGGGAGATGTGTTTATAGGGGCCGCTGTCCTCCTCATCGGGGTGAGTGCTGTGTGTGCGGATGGCATTAATGTGTCCAGGGATGATCAGGCTGAAGATCTGTTTGCCTGTCCAGAGAGGTCGAGGCTTGAAGATGGCAGGCTGTGGCATTTTACCATCCCACGTGGAGAGGAACATCAAGAGGTTCATCACCTCACCCTAAAACAAAACATCCACAAACAAAACAGAAAAGTGTAAAGATTTATAAGCATGAACCTCTTTTGTTTATAATGTTCAGCTTGTTTTTTTGTGGTGGGGCCAGAAGATAAAACTCCAATATCCAAATCAAATATCGCCAGGTGATCAGATATTGTAAGATTTAGTGACAATGTATTATTGGCTTTGTGAACGTACCCTTTCTAAGAACACGTCTCTCTTGGTGAATTTGCGCACAGCTGTGAGTGTGTCCTGCACGATGCCCATGACGGGTCTGTTGGACTGAGGTGTGACAATCATACGAGGCACCATGGCCAGTTCCTGGATCTCTGCACGAGTCTCCAGAGACTGCGGCAAGTGCAGGTTCATCTCATCACCATCAAAGTCAGCGTTGTATGGGGTTGTGACACTAAAGGTGCAGAAAGTATTTTTTTAATACATTTGTTGTTTAAACTACAGCACATTAACACTTATGAAGATCCAGCATACCTGAGGTTAAGTCGAAACGTAGACCAAGGCAAAATTCGCACTCTGTGGCCCATCATAGACATTTTGTGCAGTGTTGGCTGTCTGTTGAACACAATAATGTCTCCATCACACATATGCCGTTCAACCTGCAAGGAAAACACAAGTTTTAAACAGTCTGCTCTTTGTATTATGTTACAACCCAAATTCTTATATTCATCTTAACCATTCCTGGCAAACAGACAGTAAAAACTAACTCTGTATCCTATTTGAAGGTGAAGGTCACTTGGTTTAGGGTGGAATCGCAGATCAATTCTGTCCCCATTATCACGGATGATATATTTGGCTCCAGGGTACTGACTGTTACCTCTTCTCACAAGCTCTTGAAGTCTACAAAAAAGTTTACATGCAACAATGGGCAAAAATTGTCAGTTGGGTACTGCTTAAGACTTATGCCGTGTGGTATGATGTATGCATGCCTGCATTTACAATATACGTAAATGCGATGTGCATTTTGCACAAGATCCCAATTTATTAAAATAAGACAATATTTTACCTGTCGATGTTAAAAGGTGTGACAATCTCAGGAAAGGTCATGTTCGCAGCAATGGAACGAGGAACTCCAACCTGGTCGATCTGCAGGTTGGGGTCGGGCGTGATGACCGTTCGGGCGGAGAAGTCAACACGCTTGCCCATCAGATTACCTCTGACTCTGCCTTCCTTACCCTTCAGCCTCTGCTTGATGGATTTTAGTGGGCGACCAGACTTTTGCATCGCCTAAAACGAAAATGTCTTCATTAGGGGTGGGACTAGTGTTGAACGTGTATGTGAAGTGTCAATGACTATGAGGGGTATCTTTATAAAGACAAAGTTCTGCATGTAGCAGAAATTCTTGAACTGTACATCTCTAGGTAACTGCTAATCTGATGTGGTGAGAACATGTGATGGTCACTAAGAAGATTAAAGTGTTCATTCAACACACGAGGATTATGGCTGGCAAAGGATTTATTTTGACAAGAATGTCAATCATTCCTGAATTACAACATGTATCTGCTCAAACTAAATAGCTGACAAACATGATTCCAGGCTCCTGGGAATCATGTTCTTCAACATACTGTAGAGTGTGCAGAACGTACCCTTGGCAGGCCTGGAAGTTCATTGTCCACCATGGTGGCCACATGAAACTGAAGCAGCTTAACATCTTCTGCTATGACATGAGCTGCAGCTCCACTCTGCTCGTTTCTTCTCAGCTGGTTATTGATCTTCACAATGTCAGCCAACTTGTGTGTCAAATCATCCTGGAGGAAGAAAGTTTATAAATTAGATCATAAATATAATAGCTACCACTACTAAACTCTGCCAAGAACCTTCCATCTATTGTAGAAGAGTTGCTAACCTGGTTTCTCGCAGAACCCTGCATGACCACAGCAGGTCTCACAGCGAGAGGGGGCACAGGCAAAACTGTGACGATCATCCACTCTGGACGGGCGTATTTGGGGTCCATGCCCAGGATTGCGTTCTCCTCATCTGAAATGCGCTTGAAGATCTCATGCACACGTTCAGGACTGAGAAGAATCTTCTTCTCCTGGGAGTCTTCATTCACGTGCTTCCACTCGGCATACAGCTCCAGGCCAGAACGACGAATTCTTGGCTGATATCTGCCACAGCCTCCATGACCCTTAAGATGTTAAAAACCCAACAGCAGTTTGGTAAACATCACACAAACACCTCAAACTAAAACTAAACCCTGAATGCCAAGGGCAGCATGTGAAACGTGATGATGAGACTTTATGTCTGCACCTTCTCTTTGGTGAGGTCTTCTTCTGTTTCCTGCTGCTCCACTCCAAACTTGTTGTCCATCTCCTCTCCACCCTCGCAGATGTTTTTTCCTTTACAGAGGTCGTAGACGTGGGTCAGCCGCTTTCTTGGCTGCCCCTTTGACTTGGCCTGAATGTCTTTGATTTTTGGATTGTTCTGGATGGAAAAAAAATTAATTAGCTTCATCTACAGACTACTCAACATTATGCAGCAAAATGGTTTAAAAAGGAATTGGACAACACTGCGGTGAGGAAATGGAACCGATATCTGAGGATGCTACATACCGCATCCACAAGAAGCTTTGAACAGAAGAAACAGACACAGCGGAGAACCTTCATGATCTTTGTGATGAAGCCAACATGAAAGACTGGCTTAGCCAGCTCAATGTGACCAAAATGACCAGGGCATTCAGTCATGTTACCTATAGGAGAAATTATTTGAAGTTACAAAAATTCTCCCGCATAATATCAGCCATAAACATGTACATATTACACATAATTAACATACCTGCACATGTCTGACATCTGCCCGATCTCTCGATCACCCCTTGTCTGGGGTCCATGAGACCACCCAGTTTAGGGCGTCCTCCCTCTGTGGTCTCGGGGTATGTGATACCTCCTTTAGTAACGGACATCAGTTTCTGAAAACAGTATTAAAACGTTTTACGCAAAAACACTTTTTTGAACTTTTAAAAAAATTGAGCACAAAAAGAACTTAAGTTTGCCATTAATGTAATCTACAGAAATTTGCCATATGTTGTAACATTTTGGTTGGATGTACGAACAATGTCTAAATGTAATTTTATTATTCCACATTCACTCTTTACTAAATGACAAATGTGCACTAAAACACAAAGCCCTTCATTCAGTGTCTCCATTTTAAAAAAATGACTTATAAAGTTTTACTGTAACCTTAGTGAAAACTAAAGACCAGTGTCTTTTATTGCACTCTTAAAAAACCATCACAGCCAAAAAAAACATTGAATCTTTGTTGCACGTTTATTGCAAAACATTCCTGGCAATAGCTGCATTTCAGGAACTGCACATTTAAATGCATTTGATCTAAAATAAATGAAAGCATGCAAGATTCACACATTTTATTGTCATTAAGGGAAACAGGGGGACAATGTGACAGGACTCAACGTGGCTGCAAAAACACCGATCTGTATATGACTACAAACAAGCCTGTTTGTCAAACAAGGTCTGTCAATAGTTAACTATTAAACTTGTGTGGTGTGTGTTCAACTTTCTAACACATGCTCGTAACAAGCAGCGGCTAGCCGGCTATCAAGGCTAGCTACAATGCAGGCGTACGGGAGACACGTTATGCTAATCTCGCCGTTTAACGCGGTGAGGATGGAGTAACACAGAATGAACACAATACCCCCTCGCAAGTGAGAAACCTACGAGTTCATCGGGACTGAGGATGCCGAATTGCACTCTCCTGATGAGGCGCATTGGGCATGCGCTGTCGCTGGAAGGCGGTCCGTGCATCCTGTCTATTCAAAGAGACGCGTCCTCCCCCGGCACGCCGCTTTGTAAGAAGGAACAGCTACCAAGACTCTCCTGGCACCCAATGGTGACCGGAACGCGTCCGATGGCGACAAGCGTGTCTTGCTACTCAATGTGCTTTTAAAATCGTGTTTATATACTGACTAGTAGAGCTACCGGTAAGCCCTTCCCCTCTCCCCGATCTAAGCTCCGGTGCGCTCTAAGCGCATCTGAGGGAAAACGGCTCTCACACGTCTTTATATAGAGGAACGCTTTGCTACAGGTTTACACGGGCTGCCCGACAGGGGCTGAACAGTCAGAAGGCGGGTCGGGGATCCGCGTTGCTGAGCGTTTATTGGCGGCGAAACGGCGGTTCATGAATCATTTAGTAAATCTGACGCCAAGCCAATGGCGGCGTGGCGCTGTTGGCGCCTGCCTATCACAGGCCGCTTAGGGCGGGACCTAACATATGCAGAGAATCAATTGGTCGATATAAACCAAAGGCAGGGCTTTCAATACCATATATGTGAATATTAAACACGATTCAAGTTCGTAGAAAACGATTCGTCAATTTTTTCATTAATATACATGAGCCGAGAGAAACCAGCCAATTGCAACACGCGGTTGACGGCGGAAATGTAACGGCCCGCCTTCCTCACGAGTATTGCCGATTTTACCCGAATGCT
Source organism: Ambastaia sidthimunki (assembly GCA_036877625.1). NCBI lineage: Eukaryota > Metazoa > Chordata > Actinopteri > Cypriniformes > Botiidae > Ambastaia > Ambastaia sidthimunki. The sequence continues at coordinate 3,007 of JAZGTK010004501.1, read as the reverse complement.
AAAACTCGAGCTGTTCCGTCTGTCTCACTCCGGATCCGTTAACAGTGCCGCAACAGACGCTGTGCGAAAGGCCTACAGCTCCCATCGAGGATCTTCAGATATATTTTTACTTTAAATATGTTTTTATAAATAGTTCAAGTTCTGAGATTGCGTTTCTTTTGGTCGCTTCTATAAACGTACCGAAGCAATTATGACGGTTTCTCTCGATTTGTTTGTGTTTTACGGGAAAACGCAAGAAGCCGCGAGGTCGAGTTAAAGCAGAGGCTGGATGACACGCCCTTTTTTCGGTATGCTCGTCTGGAAAGTCCGCGGAAAGCCCGGGGCATTAAACAATCCGTCTCAAATGGAAAAACGTTACAGAAAAGGTGTCGTTTTAAACAGCTGGTGTTTGTAAAGCGATTTTGAGGATTGTGTTATTACAGGTTTATTATATAATAAACGGAGAAATAGTTTATTTTAGGCCATGTTGACGCTAGCTTACGTCTTATTGTGATCGTTTATAGAAATGTATAGTCTTTATAAAAATCACAAGTCTTTTTGTTTTACACAATATAAGACAAATATAATCGTAATAATTATAGAGTAAATGTCTATATAACACGAGATTGTAGTATTGTAACATGTTACGTATTCACTGTAGCTAGTTCATGCTAGTTTATTAGCCGACATTCATAACAATATCCCACTTATAGCCGTTTTCTGTCAAATTGTCATTATTTAAATGTAAGTATTTGTCCTGTTTAGTGTTATTAATGTAATGGTATTATTATAGTATTGTAATGTAATAATGTCACATGTTTATGTAGGAATGACAAATGCATTCGTCAACAACAAAGTGTTTATTGTTATTTTGCTTGAAATGTTGTTTTTGTGTTTGATTTGATGTTAAATTGAGGGTTTTGTGTATAAACTGATGGTTGTTTAACAGAGCGTGTGTCGTGTTAGCACGTTAGCCTCCAGGTTACTTGCTTATTTGTGTAACTAGATATTTGTTTAAAAACATGTCGGTTCTTTGACTTTAAGATCGGACATGAAGTAAAATCAAACAAACACTTCGGTTGTTTATTTAGCTAGTCGTTTATAGTTTAAAAGAATAGGTTTATAAATGTCATTTTAACAAAGCCGATCGGATAAAAGAGCAAAAGATCGAGTCATATAATCACATATTTCAGTATTTTAAAATATCTGAAGTGATTTTACATAAACCACAGTATCATTTTGCATGCATATTATACACAAAGCGTTTCAATTCAGCTGTTTTGGTCCATATATACAGCCAAAAACGTCGATATTTTGTACTGGGGATTATATCTGAATATCTGATTCAAATCTTATATTAATATTTAAAGTGTTTAGATATAACACTGTATAAATGGATGTTTGTTTGGACGATAATCTCGTATATGCTGAGTGCAGTGATATGAACAAACATGGAGGCTGATGGTTGTGTAGTTGCGTAACTCCAGACTGAAGTGTTGCGAGTTCTTTTTCAATAATGTTTTAAAATCTTTGTGTTACACACAATTATAAGTATATACAAGTATATCATAGGCACTGGTTGAGTCTGGTGTATGTAGATCTTTGACTATCACAAAGTTGACATCTTTTTAAAACACTGTCATGTTTGCAATAGGACAATGTTCATATTTCAGATGGGAAACACCGGGTTTTCATTTGCAGTGTGTATTTGCTTATTTAAATGATGTGGTTGATGTCTTAAACGGAAATAGGTTGTAATGTGTGTTTGCCTCACATATAAATGCCACAGGCTGTTCGACCACAATCATGTCACAACATTTAACTCTGTATTTGATCATATTTGTATGTGTGTATTATGGGTCTAAATAAAATCTATTTGTATTAATACACTTTGTTTCATTGTTTTTTTTAAAGACTGCCCAAGAGTCCAAGTTATTAATCAGAAAAAATGTGCCTATATGTGGTGAATACAACACGTAAACGTAAAGCAATATGAACACTAATATTTTGTCTGTAATATATTTGTAATGTTGACTACAATAGGAAATAATGCCGCCACCTTGTGGCACATACAGGAACTTCTGTTACGCAATTGCGCACCATGTTACTTTAAACAGGAATAAAGTTCAATCCACACTTTCATTTCTTTTCCACGTTTCTGTTTAACCAGTCAATTGCAATAAAAAAACTATTAAACTTTATTACAATCGCTTTGTTCTGCATTTGTGTGTTTGGTTATATTACACTCCACTTATTTACAGATGAAAACTTACAGGCAAAAATTGTTATGAGTAAAATATGCTTTGATATTTGGTGGGTTAAAATCTAATCTGTCTGGGCGGGTCTTTGTCAAGGTTTATTGGTTAACAGCTAGCTTTAAAAGTTACAAAAGCCATTTTATTGCACTTGTAATGGAATGTAGGAAGCGTGTGCAGTTCAAGTGTAGACATTTAACATATATTTGGTGGACATTTAGCACTTTTTTATATTTATATGAAATTATAGTAAACTTTAACCTTTTGTAATAATAGTAGACGTGTGTGTGTATTATGAGTAATATTCTTTGACTTTGAAATCCTATACAAAATATTGACGAACTTTCTCCTAAATAAATTAATTCTGGGGTAACATTGCCTGTATTATAAATTGAACTCTTTGTGCACATCCTAAAGATTGTCTTTCTGTGGCTTTGTAAATGCATGGTCCAAGCCTATAGTTCCTATATGACAACTGTAATAAAAACTATTATAAAGATATTACACTACTGGGGTGCAGAGAACTCTTCAAGCTACAGATCTGGGGAGAGACACGAGCACTAGATGGAGCCTGTGAGCTCACTACAGACACAACTGAACATTTACTTCACTGTTTTTTTCCCTGGATCTTCCTTTTCCAAGCGGAAGCCACAGTCCTGCAGAAAATGGGCTGTGTTTTGATCACAAGCTCCCAAGGAAGTCTTGTCGTTTCAGCTGAGTAATAACAAGGCTTTTTAGGACTCAAAAATATGCACGTTTAACAAGAGAATCAT